>RJWH01009170.1:0-24655 GCA_004363575.1 Solenodon paradoxus | reverse complement strand
TGGCCAGGAGCCAGAGGAACCAAAGGAGGGACAGGCCTGCGGCCCCAGCGCCCCCAGCCCTGCGCCCCAGACCCCAGTGCCGTTTCTCCCACAGCCTCCATGCTGATTAGACCACAGCCAGCTCAGATTTGTCAGCAAGGACGGCCTGTGTCGCCGTTCTCCCAGCGCACGCTTGTCGAGTGTGGCCGTGAGGGCTTCTGTAGCTGTGGGCTCGGAGGATGACCCTGGTCTTCAATGGCAGGGAGTTCACCCCATCAGGTGGAAGGCTTTTGGAGCCAAGACTGGGGTTCCCCAGAAAAGGAGCGTCTGCTCAAGACCGTAGCCCCCACGCTGCCTCAGTCCAGCCTGCAGCCTGGTCTGCACGGCCTGGCCTGGAGAGCCCCCAACGGCGTGGGCCCTGCTTGACAAGAAGTCTGCACGCACCAGGCATGCATGCATGGACAAAGAGACATGTGAGCACACAGAGGGCGGTGCAGACCCATGCAGGCAGGCACGCACGCACGTGTTCACACACACGCGTTCACCAACACGTGCACACACACCCGCATAGTAGGTGCACACATGCAAACACACGTGCAGGTGCGCGCACACACATCCTGCTGGCTCCGTGTCTTTGGAGAAGCTAATTCACTCCGTGAGGCGACCCCTTCCCCAGAGCACAGCCCTGGGTGGAAAGGAGGTGCCTATAGGAGCCTCAACACAGCTAGGCTTCCTGGGAGGAAGAGGATAAAGTGGGGGGGGCGGAGAAAGAAGGAAGGAGGGAGGGAGGGAGGGACGGAGGGAGGAAGGGAAGAAGGAAGGAGGGAGGAAGCCAGGGAAGGAAGGAAGGAGGGCAGGAGGGAGAAAAGAGGAAGGGCAGAGGCCAGGGCATGGACTTGCTTAGAGAGAGAAGCCAGGACTGGGGTGCGTGGCCCCCTCCCTGCCCCACCTGTCCAGAGCCGAGACTGCCCGTGAAGCCCTCCCCAGCCCTATGGAGGAGCAGCAGTGAAATCTGGGCTCTGGAGCCTGCTTCGAAGGGCTGGGAGCCCGGGAAGCGGAGCTGCAGGTTCTGATTCTGCCAGGCCGGGGCAGCCAGAAGGAGCAAACACAAAGATGCCCACTCAACCTGAGGTCTGCTTTTCCCTAAAGAAAAGACATAGGCAGAAGCGAAGGCGAATAGGCAGGTAGGAAGAAGCGTTTCTTTGTTTTATTTAGTTGTTCATCTTGGTGGTTCCCTGCAGCCTGGGAGGTGAACGCTGGACCTTGGGAGTCATGTGCCCCGTCTACTAACCCGCTAGCCCCCCCAGGGCGCACCTCCGCCCCGTCTGTTAAACGCAGCAGCGTGACCACACCGCTGCAGCCCTGTGTGCTCTGGACACTGGAGCATTGTCTTCACTCTAAAACAATGTAACAGCAGGCATGCGTGGGCCTGTCTCTGCACACCGGAGGAGCCGGAGGCTGGAGGTTCTGGGGGTGTGGACAGACGTGATAGTGTCCGTGTTCCCTCCAAGGCCGCCTCAGCAAGTCAGAAAAAGTGCTTCTTTTTCACAGCCTTATCAACAGAAGAGATTGTGAAACTTTCCAGAAGGCAGCATTCTGATGAGAGAAAGGTGATGCCCAGGCTCACTGCCGATTGCATTTATACTGCTTTAATGATGAATAAACCTGAGCGATGTTGCTTATGTTTCTGGATGTCCCGTATTTCTTTCCCGGGGATGTCTGCTGGCGGGCTTGGATCTTTATTAAAATAAGCGCTCTTCCATTAACAGAAAGGGATAGGGTGGCAAATGCGCTTCCGCCCTCAAGCTCAGTGTCTCCAAAGAAAACAGAGCATCTTTCCCCTGAAGTTGATTGCAAGTGCCGACCCTCTAGGGGACCAGACAAGCGCGTTCACTGCACCCACTTTTTTGCATTCAGCCCCGACAGAGAAGGAGCAGGGGTCCAGCCTGCCTCCCCCAGTGCCTTCCAAGCACAGGCCGACCTCAGCCTGGACCCTGAGCAGCTCTCCTTCGGGTTTCGTTTTGTATGCATTTGCCTAAGTTTTCTGGAAGGAATGTTGCCTCCCTATGTGATCTAGGTTTCCTCTGAGCATCTTTGTAAACCCACATCTGCATCTAATCCCCACTCACCAGTGCGGGGCGGTTGTTCCTTCCCCCAGTTTTCCCGCCCCACCCCTTCCTTTCTGGTAACTGCTCATTTCAGTCTATAGACTAAACGTCTGTTTGGGTTTCATTTGGTTCATTCATTTGCTTGGTTTCTCCATCCACACAGGAGACAAATCACATGATACTTGTGTTTCTCCTGCTGATTGATCTCATTAAGCCTACTTCCCTCAGCTTCGTCCATGCTGCTATAAATGACAGGCTTTCATGCGTGTGATAGACGGTTCCACGCTGATGACTGTCTCCGACTGCAGTTCTCAGGGTCTGAAGTCAGAAAAAGCTGTGGGCCCCGTCTGCCACCTCCTGGCTCTGCAAACCTCCGCGGCCTCATGAGTCCTGTGATCTAGCAGCAGTGCCCCTGGAAGCAGCTGGCACTGAGGTCCCCCGTGGGACCCCGGGGCCTTCCCTGGCCGGGGTCTTGCAGCTGTCCCTGAATTCTTTACAGAGACGGGAGGACCGTGGGCAAAATACAGGACTGTAGCTGGCCCAGAGGCGGGGAGTCGCCCATGAGCAGAGCCGGAAATAAAACATGGCCGGAGGACCAGGGCGGCCCTGGGACCCACCTTCCTGGGGACAGAGCCACCAGTGGGTGGGAGTTACAGAGAGCACGTTGGTTTCCAGCTGCCTTGAATCAAGACCGACTGATGGGGGGCTCTGGGGACGGGGACAAGGTTCCTGTTCTTACTGATGGCAGATGGAAAGCAGCAGCAGGCAGGCAGTCCATGGGGCTGTGGGGGACAGGAGAAGGTGGCATTTTTTGTGGTGGTCGCACCCTTAACCCTGCCGCACTCTGCTTCCTCCAGAGTGTGCCAGTGCCCTGGAGAGCACTGTCGGCCTTGGAGGGAGGGCCCAGCACTGCCCAGGTGCCTGCAAACCCTGAGCACACGCCTCCGGGAGCACTCGATACCGCCCTACTGTTGCTAGAAAAGTCTTCCCCAGATTGCGCAGCAAGTGTGCGTCACAGCCTCTAACACTGACTGAGTCCTGCTGTCCAAGACCGCAGCTGCTGGGATACTACACAGTCTGGTCCCTTCTACCAGCCTCCTGCATGTGACGGCCTGAGAGACTCAGGTGGAGCCGAGCAGAGCGGGGGAGTGGTCTGGGTGACCGCTGGGGGCTGCTCAGGACAGCCTTGCACATAGCGGTGGAAGTATCATGCCGAGAAGGCAGGAGGCTGGCAATGGTGACTGCAGGCTCAGGATCCCGTTCCCAAGAGCTGACAGCAGACTGGGAAACACAGGTCTAGTCCCCTGCTGGTAGGTGACCTGTGCCAGGGGCGGGGACCCTGGGAGCCAGGGAGAGGACTCTTCCCTCACCCTCGGGACTGGATGGAGTCGGCCAAGGTGACCTCTCAGAGCCTCAGACTGAGTGTGATGTGTCTGCAGAAGTCCGGGGCAGCAGCAGTCAAAGGGACGTGGCCCATGTAACGACGGGGCAGAGCAGTGCTGGAGAAAGGTGTGGAGAGACAGGCACGGAGGTGAGAACACAGCCTGGAGGAGCCACATGGCTTCTGGACAAGATACTGAGGACAGCCCTCTGGCCACCACGCAGTCTACACCCAGCCCGTCGCTTCCCAGGGCAGGAACCCTGCCCAGTGTGCTCCTGTGACCCAGCCTGGAAAGGCCTTGAGGCTCGCAGAAGGAAGCCCTCAGTTCCGAGCATTTAACGCTGGAGGCTGAGCGCTGCGAGGCCGTTCTCACCGCTCACGGGGCCGTCCCACTCCTCCGTACCAAGGACGAGCCGTCCACGCGGCACCAAGACCCATGACCCCTGTGTCTCCGCTGCCGGGATGACGCTTCGGCATAGCAACGTGAGCATTGTTCCCAGCGTTGGGAACTCAGTCCCGTGAGGCCTATGCCTCGGCTGCACTCACTGTGGTCTCCTGGCACTTCGTGCACCTGCTGCGTGCCAGGAGCTCCTAAGAGAGTTCTCGAAGGAAAGAGCACTGGGCAAGCAACAGGTGCTGGCAAGAGTGAGGAGAGAGAGGAGCCCTCCTGCACTGTGGGTGGGAATGACCTGAGAGCGGCCTCTCTGGAAGACAGTCGGGGATTCCGCAAACAATGATGGCCGCAGCCTTGTTTCCTGCAGTGCAATGAACAATATGGGACCAGCCTAAATGCCCATCAATAGATGGGTGGATAAGGAAGATGGGGTCTATATATGTGTGTATATAAATGATAGAATACTACACAGCCACATAAAAGTGACACGGAGGGAACGTGGACACACAGTGCTGAGTTGGTGAACGGAGGAGAAAGTCCCATGTTGGATGATCTCGCCTATACTTGGAACAAGGGAAAATAACACAAACTGATGCAATAAAATTAACTTTTGGATAGCCCAACCCTCTGTTTGATTGCGTTTTCCCTTTTTTTTTTCTTTTTGTGTTTAGGTCTGTTTTCCTTAAAATAATGGAAGGATAAAAGCTGTCTTATAATCTTTACAAGATAAATGACCCATTGGGGGCTCGTCTTCCTCACTGCCGTCGCTGCTGAACAGCTTGACAGCATTGCCCCATCACACAGTCTCCACAGCCCTACCTTCCAATCTCCCACCCACCAGTCAGCTGAAACTGGCCCTTGTCAGGGTCACCGATGACCTCCTGGCTGGGGAGTCCATTTTTAATCTTCCATGACTGCTTTGAAGCATTGCACGTCAGCTCTGTCTTTCTAGAAACATCCTCCTCTCTCGAAACTCCCAACGTTTTCTTCCTTCCTGTCTGTCCTCTCTGCTGCCCACTGGGCCCTGACCCAAGACTTCACTTAGCAACTCTGTGGAACCTTGGACAACTCGGAGAGCTCCTGCTTCAGCCTGGCCCTCCCTCTTCTGAGGGCTGACCACACTTACCGTTTTAAAGGGGACATTCCCATTTGTGTTCTGGACCCTCCCGCAGCTATAACAGAAACATCAATTTTGTCCCATTTTTCATAGAACAGGGTTATCTGTATTCATTTAAAGGAAAGGTGCATGGAGGAACGAAGGCGAGTAGGCAGACAGGAAAAAAAGGAGAGGAGGAAGCATCTTTTATTTTATTTCTATTTAGTTGTTCGCACTAGTTGTTTTCCCCCTCGACCCAGAACTCAAAGCCAGGGGGATGTGACCTGCTCCTTTGGAGGTGATTGACTTAACCACAGCTCACAAGGGCGCGTCACCAGGGTCATCTTTAACGCAGGACAAAAGGGGCAGCTGAGGCACACCCCGGTGGAGCAGCAGTTGGGTCAGTCAGCTGCGAAGGACACAGGTCACATCCTCCTGGGTTCGAGTCCCGGGCCAAGGGGGAACAAGCAGTGTGAACAACTAAATAAAAATAAATAAAGCTGTTTCCTCCTCCTCTTCCCGCCCGCCCGCCTGCCTGCCTGCGGGCCTTCATTCCTGCTGCACCTTTCATGTAAAGAAAAGTGCGGGCATGTGCTGGCCCGGGCCCAGGGCCCAGTCTGTTGAGGGGATCCAAAGGTACCTACTCCTTTTGCCCTGTTAAGTAAGGCCCTTGCCAGCCGTTCCCGGCCCCTGTGAGGAAGCAAGAATCTGCGGCCCCCCACCCTGCGTTGCTGTGTCACAGGTAAGTACTCTGGGGGTGATCTCTGGCAGTACGGGGGTTCTTGGGCATTGCTGGCACTGGGGCGGTTAAAGCAGCGCATGTTTTAGGCAGGACCTCTACAGCGGGCCTATAGGGACACCAAATTTGGTTTGCACCTAAGGTGCCAAAATCCCTTGCACCAGCCCTGCTGCTTGTTTACAGTCTGTCTGGACCACGTGTCATTACTAGGTGATGGCTGGCCTGGCTGCTCTGCTCCTGCTCGGATTGTTTCACCTCCTCCCCTCCGCCGAGTCGTCGGTGCATAACCTCTTCCTATGTTTGCCATGCCGGTGTCTGGTCTGCATCTCAAGGGCATATGATCAGCCTCCTCTTCTGCTCCCCGAAGACACACCCCACACCACACACTCAATGGGCTCCTCCTCCCACGGGACCCTTCCCAGCGAATGGTCCCACCATCTACCCGACGGTCCGACCCCTCAAATCCAAACCTGAGAGTCATCTGGGAGTCCTCCTCACCCCTCTCAACCTGATCAGTCACTCTACACGGCTCTGGCCCTTCTGTGGTGGTTCATTTGTGTCCACTTAACGAGTCACAGGGTGTTAGGTATTTAGTTGAACATTTTTTTCTTTTTAACTTTTTGATGCCATTCATTATTCAGACATTCAAAAGAGGGGGGAAACCGCATAACAGATACTCACATACCCACCATTTATCTTAAAATAGAAACTGTTACTAATTCAATGCCTGTCTGGTGTGCAGCTCTCTGGCTGAAACGCCCTCCCTGCTTCCACAGGTAACCAGGACTTGAAGTTCATATTTGTCACCTCATTTTTTGTTCTTTTATGATGTAGATTTTTGATAGATGATCTCTTTTTAGAGATCATTTAGGGTTAAAGCAATCCCTATTGCTGGTTGTGATTTTATATCTTGAAAAGTTGCTTGGACTTTGTCAAATTTGGGGGCATTGAGGTCACTCTACAGGCAGAGTGTCAAGTTTCAAACCTCAAGCCACATCCTATTCGTTGTGACAATGAAAGGAGCGCAAGAAATACCTGACTACAGCGACGGAATGCAGATCCTTCCGACATATTCCATTCACTGCATGGGAAATTGCATAAGGCATTATAGGTGTTACTGAAATTGCTAAGGCATTAAAAGTAGTTAGCTGTGGTCACTTAAACTCCATTTGGTAACACATTTCTTGCTGTGTTCACGAGGGTGTTTCTGGATGAAAATTGCATGTGAATTGGTAGGCTGAGAAAGCAGATGGCCCTCCCTGCTGTGGGTGGGCGGCATCCCATCCATGAAGGGCTGAATAGAACAGAATGGCAGAGGGATGGGGGGCAATTACTCTTTCTGACTACTGAAGTAGGCTATTACACTGTTAACTCTCTGATTCTCTGGCTTCAGACCCAGGTTGCAGCAACACCACTGCCTTTCCTGTGGCTCCAGCTTACAGATGACATATCATGGAACTTTTCAGCCTCTGTCATAGCAAGTGCTTGAACCATTCCTTATATCTCTCTGTCCTCTTTCCTATTTCTTTTGTCATCTCTGTTTCTGTCTGTCTGTCTGTCTGTCTGTCTGTCTCTCTCTCTATGTATATATATATATATATATATGTATATATATATGTATATATATATGTATATATATGTATATATATATATGTATATATATATAAACACATACCTACACATGTGCAGAGGTGTGTGTATTTTTTACGGCAATAGGCTACATATATCATACTGTATATCTTATAGGTTCTGTGTCTCGGGAGACCCTTAATATAGTCTCCTAAATTATGTAACTCATGTTTCAGCACACACCTTGTCAGTAATGTACTTATCTCTGTGTCCTCGGTCACTAAACTAGACCACCACCCTCCTGTCTTACCTGAATGACCTAATCGCTCTGATCCTGTTGAGACCCCTTCAGTCCATTTTCAGGCAGATTGTCACTGGTGCTTGGCTGTTCCCACAAAAGGGTTACACCAAAGCTAATGTGCGGTCAGTCATGCTGACTTTTAGGGGTCACCAGAGCTGCCTCCAGGGCGACGTTACAAAGATGATGAAATTTACAGCCCTAGATTAGAAAATGGTGGCGGCTGGAGGATCTCCGCTCCGGAAGTGCGTTGTGGAGAACTACGGGAAACAGCCAGACAATAGGGAGGTGAAGACAAGAGCAAGGTCAGGAGGAAAAACACTTGAAATCCCCACCTCTCTGCAGCTGGAGAACTCTTTTCCAAATGGAAGTGGGACCGGAGGTAGACGTGGTTCCCTGATTCTGGAAAGTTCCGCCCCTTCTCCAGGAGTCTGTAAATGTCAGAGGCGCATACCTGGCCCTCCCTTTTCAAAAAGCATGTAACTTCTACCAAACCCACTCCCCTGTGGCCAAAAAACAAATTCCTTTTGGTCAGTTCCTACTTGTGCTCATCGATCTTTATCAGCCTGCGGGAAAGGAACTTAGACGGTACCAGTACGAAGATGACTGTGTTAAACCTAACAGGCTCGGTCCTGCCGTCTTGCTCCTCAAAGCAACCCTTCGTGGCCTGCCATTTGCACAGGGGCAAGACTATGGCTCAGTGTGGCCTGGGCCTGCATGGCTGTTCTCCCACCTTCCCGATCTCATTGTACGTAAGCCTTCCCCCTTACACTGCCCTTCGGTTGCCTCAAAAACACCTTGGGCTGTCTGAGCTCTAGGCTTGGTCACATGCTATTCCTCTGTCTGATGTAATTGTCTTCCACGTACTTTCAGCAATTGATTTCTACTCGTCCTTCAAACTTTTGGCAGCATGGCTTCCTCACAAAAGCTTTTTCTCGCCGCTCCCCAGTCTCCAGCGCCTTGGACTTCTCCTAGCACCAGAGGCCGCCTGCTCCATTGCCAGGGTTTGTCAACTGCCCTTCCACCACATGGCGCCTGGAACGCCACTGTGCTCCCCTGTGGACCTGGGGCCTGGCTTGAAGCAAGGACAGCCCCAGTTTGTGAAGGCTGTGTTCTAGCAGCACTCACTCCTACATGCAGTGCCAGTCCCAGGATTCAGGGTGCCCACCCACTGTGCTCCTGTGATTCAGCAGAACTGTGACAGCTCACAAGTTGCAGTTTGAGTTCCTCCAAGAAACTGCTGAAAGTCGCTGTGATTGAGCTGCTAGCGTCACGCGAGGCCTATAAATGAGACTTTGTCTCTTACAAAAATCAGAGGGAGTGCAAATGTCTCTTTTGTTCTTCAGACTTTGGGGACCCTGGGAAAACTGTTCTGTGTCCCACCTGTCCTCCTGCAGCTCCACCCACCCTGTGAGGACCTGTGGCAGCTGTCCCAGATCATCTGTTTATGTCAGAGAAGAAACTGCTGAGGTCCCTGATCTGAGACTGGCAAGGGGCCCCAGCTTTGCCAGCGTCTCCAAGAAGTCATGATGTCTGCTGAAGCTTTGCCAAGAGGGTGTGATGTGCTCAGGGGTGGAGCAAAGAACAGCAGAGGCTCCTGCCATGAGCAGAGATTCCTGGGCCAACTGTGCCCTCTCACCAACTCCCTGTTAAAGTCTTAACCCACAGGACCTACCATGAGAGGTGATTATGGTTCGGTGAAGCTCAGAGCAAGTCCGGACTCTCACACAGTGTGGGGAACGGTGTGAGGGCACAGGGGGAAGAGAGCCGCCTCCATGCTGAGAAGAGAGGTCTCCCCAACTCTGCCGACACCTTTATCCTGGACTTCCAATCCTGTGAGACAACACGTTTTCATCACGAAGCCACCCAGCCTCTGCTAGTTTGTTAGGGAAGCTGTAGGAAACACACCTGGAGCTGCGGTTCTGACTGGAAAACACGATCGGTCAACACCTTGCATTTCACCGAGTGCTTACGGTGAGCCAGGGACTGGGCCAGGCCCCGGGCAGGAAGCGGCAGGGAAAGCGATGCACGGTCCCTGTCTCTGTGGGGTGGACAGCTGGCAGGAGAAGGCAGGTGGCCCTGGAAGGATGGACCGTCAGCACAGAAACAAAAGCAAAGTGACCGTTGTCCACAGGAGACCGGCAGTCTCTTCTGAGTGGCCTGAGGTGGGGCAATCAGCGCACACTTGGATTTACACGATGGGGCTGCCACATCCTCCCTCTGAGCCTTCAGCAAACACCAGGCCTCTTAAGCCTTCCCTCAGCCTCACTGGTTTGTAGGGAAGTCCATTCCCGTTAGTGCGTAGCCAGGGTCTGGCACACAGGAAGTGCTAAATGCGTGCTCACTGATCGCTTACAAGCACGAGCCATTCACCACTGTCCTCTGTGTTCTCATGCCTGCGGTGCCAGGTCAGCGGCTACAAGACTGTGACAGTGGTGTGGGCTGTGACCAGGGAGAGGGAGAGAAGACAGGTGACTTCAAAGCCCTGATGCAGTCTCCACCATGCACCTGATTCCACCTCTGGGGGACCCTGGGGTAGGACGCTGTCCCCCACCATCATCCCTTGAAGTCTCTGCCCGACTTGCCCTCCACAAGGAATTCAAGTGTCTGCCTGGGCACCTGTAGAAGGTCTTCTGGCACAGCGGATGGCTAGGAAAGGGTGACCGGGTCTCCTGGGAGCTCTGAAGCCTGGGCTCCCTGGCATGGGCTGGCCTGGTCCCCAGCTCCCTGGTAGAAGCCTTGCTTCTGGCCCAAAGGGCCTCAAGTACAAACCCATTTGGGGAACATGCACCTCTGGAGCTGGAGTTGGCCTGAAGGTCTTTCCTGTGATTGCTGAGCACCCCCAGAAGGGGCATGTCACTCCACAACACCCCCCACCCCCAGGATCATAACGGAACCCCAGGCCTCAGGGCGTCACCCCCGGCATGTAGCCTCCACATTCACTCTTCTACGGCGGCCCTGGATTTCACCACTGCTGGGGCTCTTCCCATGAAATGGGGGGGTTACATTCAGGATGGCAGTTGGCACAATGGCGCCAGCCACTGCCCACGGCTATGTGGCACTCCAAAGCGACAGTTGGGGCAACCCACCACCACACTCGTTTCGATGGAAGACTGGGCATCCAGGGCCGTGGAACGCTCTCCGCAGCTCGCCACCCTCAGAATCCAGAGCCAGGCCAGAGCCTGAGCGCTGCACTCCGCCAGCAGTTGCTCAGGAAGCTCTCTGCACCCTGGCGCCCCCGGCGACCCCACCCTGAGGGCCTGCAGGGCGGCCTTCAAGACAGGGGCACCTCGGTGAGTAAGCTGGCATCAGACTACAGGGATGTGCCAAGGTGGATTTGCAGCAGCGCTGACTAAAGTCACCCCGGGGGCTGGGTCAGGGGACAAACTTTAGGACCCAGGAGATGTCTGCTTCCTGCTTCCAAAGTGGTTTGGGTTGTTTTCTTATCTATATCTGACTTTGGGGAAAACAAGTTTAGCCCATACCCGAGCCTGCCTGAGGAAGTTTGGGGATCAACAGGGATCCAAGATGGTGGAGAACAGGACACAAGTGAACAGCCATTTGCTCTTTATTGTTATTCATTTATCTTTGTGAACAGAAAGACAAAACAGAATAGCAAAACTCAACTGTTCCAGAAACCAGAAGCGCATTTGCTTGTGGCCCCCAGGGAAGTCGTGACAAACTGAATGTGTCATGTTCCCGCTGACGTGGGTGAACACGGGGCTGGACATGGGGCCGCAAGGAATGCATTTCACAGAAATCAGGGAGAGAAGCTCAGCGGCACATGTCAGGGTTTCCACCAGCAGAGCCACGATCACGGATTGAAGCAGCAGGTGTGGGCAGGCCTGGGAAAGCAGTGTCTGTCAGGGGAGGGAGACGGGATCTGCCGGGATAGGCAGGCGGAGGCGGGAGAAGGAAGGGCGGCTCCACACAGCGGGGTGCTATCCTCGGCAGGGAGCCGAAGGGGAGTGCCATTTAGACAGCTTTGTCAGAGACATTCTTGTGAAGGAGAGACACACCCATCGCCCACGGCCCACCGCTGACTCAGAGCAGCGCTGCTGTTCTAGAGAATACTCAGGGAGACACAGGTGAACTGCAGTCTGGGTCACAGGCTATGCCAGTCACAGGGTAAAGAAAGGAGCCTAATGAAAAGCTGCGACACCCCCACATTGGAGCGAGAACAGGATGGCGGCCTGTCCAGCAACCTTTATATAACAGAAGTGCTGAACCCCAAAGCTGAAGGCACGGTGAAGGGATCCTTGATATCGGGAGCCTTTTCTTGGAAGAAGGTGCTCATGTGAAGCGGGAGTCCTCTTATGCCCATGAGCCTGAACATGGACTAAAGGGAAGAAGCTTTCAAATATTCCTCCAGACCGCGAATCACAGACCCCACGAGTGGTCTCACAGTGTGATTTCCTCTGAGGTCTGATCCGTGGGCTTCCAGTCCTGGGCTTTTCTCCCAGAGCTGCAGGCAGCCTGGTGACAGTATTTGGGAGGAGTTTACTCACTGTCCCGATTGGCACGTCAAGGAAGATGGGTTCCTGAATCGGCGCAGTCCCGGGCCGAGGTCGTTCCCTGTCGGCCGCAGCCTTCACCGTGAGGGCACACTCGGGAGACAGAGGGTAGGCGGTTGGTGACCTGGGTGACCTCTCTTTTGGACAAAAGAACAATCTGGAGACACATGACTTCCTTCTCCCAGGGTGCCATTTAGTTGTTCAAAGAGCCACCCCAGCCAGAGAGCTTCCAACCACTGAACCCGAAGACACTCCTATCCCCAAGTCCCCAGACCAACAAGAGCAGGGCCACCAAATGGGGCGGATTCCTGTTTTCCCAAGCACCCTAAGGAACTCACATGAATGGCAGTGAGGTTCCCCAGTAGAAGAGGCGGCTCCTGGCCTGGGGCCGACGGCCCAGTGCTGCCCGCCCAGCTGCCAGGGTACAGGGACGTGGGGGGCTGCACAGGCCCTGTACTTTCCTTTGTGAAAACCCCGGAGACAGGGAGCAGGGCAGGGAGAGAGTGGGCAAGTCTGGCTTGTAAAAGGCTTAAGCTTTTTGGTCACCAACAAGTGACAGTCATGTTTTGAGGAGATTTTTTTTAAAGCCTTCTCTCCCTTTTTAATGAGAAAGTATCACAGAGCTCGTCCCCCCACGCCCAAAGTCAATAGTCACACATCTTTCCAAGAAAAAGCAAGTACAAATGAAAAGGGTTGGGAAGGCTCAGATTTCCTTCAGCTGTGGGTGCTCATGACCAGAGGCCGGGCCACCATGCCAAGAGGGCATTTCAGGGGCGGTGGCACAGGGTGGATAGTGGGTCCCCCAGGATGGAGCTAGTCTTCTTCCAAAGCCTTTCCTGATGGGGTGACAGACAGTGGCAACTTTGGGGGGATTCCGAAAGTCAACCCTCAGCTTTTCTGGCTTCAGACCCTGTCACCGGGTTGCCAGGCCCGGGAGGTGCCACACCTCCCGACAGGCCAGAGCCCTCCTGGTTCAAATATAGCGCCCCAGCCGGCTACTGTTTCAGATAAGCACGTGAAGAAAGGCAGCGTGCACATGCGCGCGCGCACACACACACACACACACACACACACACACATACACACACACAAGTTCAAAAACGACGACGCGTGGCGACCGGAGAGTTATCAGTGCATCACATCAATGTCCGTACGAAGACAGACTTGGGAAAGTATGTACAGGGCATTCGGGAAGCAGTATGCACCGCGAGGAGTTACGACCGTTGTGTGCTGTAGCCTCTTTCTAGAAAGTGCTGCACGAACCATCCCAGACACCAAGGTGGCACCCCTGCACCCCAGGAATACTGAGAAGCACCTAGCTGCACGCTGTGCCACGGGCCAGCCTCCTGCCTCCCACTCCCGCCAGCGGCAGACAGCCCGTAGGCAGCTCAGTAGGAAGAGGCTCACCAGATGCCAGAGAAAGCGGCCATTCCTTGGCAGGCTCCCTTTGGCTCAGGTCGGTGGGGCCCAGGGCGGGCTCTCTGTTCATTGGGGACACACTAGGGTTAGTGTCCTCTCCCAGGCTCCCGGGTCACAGGCAGGCACCAGCCAGAGGGAGTGCTGGGAGAGCAGGGGCCGCCCCAGAGACTCAGTTGGCCCCAGGTCCCTCAACATGGCCGACTAAGATGGCCACCAGCCTCCATCATGGAAAGAGCAGAGGGCTTCTAGGCCAAAAATGCCTCTGTGACAAAGGGCAAGAGGCGCAGAGAAGGAAACAAGGAGGAAGGGAAGGTGGAATGCCAGCTGGTCAGCACCTCTGACGTTGGGAAGCACTCGGGGAGGACGGAGGGGAACAGAGAGGATCAACAGCTGGAGACTGACTCACTCTCAGAATCATGAGGGAAGTCCTCTGCAAAGAGCGATTCCCGCTAACCTCCGTATTTCTAAAGAAGCTTCCTAAAGGCCAACTTTACAGGCCTGAGCTCAGTCACCTCGGCAGGCCTGTGATGAGGGGGAGGGGTGGAAACCCCAGTCCCAGGCCTGAGTTGTTCCAGCAGGTGGCCTGGACCCCGGGTGAGTCCCTGGGACGAGGGGGCCACCTGTAGTCACCTGTGGCCTCAAGGTAGGGCTGCATTCAAAGACTGAGGCCCATGCAGTTGAGAAGGAAAGAAAATGGCCTCTCTAGTTTTAACTGCTGTGGCTGCAGACAGACCCTGGCTGTGCACTCTTTTGGGCTACTCTTTGTAAAGCACCACAGAGGAGAAATGATTTGGCACTGGGACCAGGAAGATGGAGACGGAGGGGTGGGGGCAGGTGGTGGGGACCATGTCTTTTATGTGGTCAGCGACAGGTAAGGGCAGATCACCTCTGCCCCACTGCTGTCCGACATGAGGTGGACAGCTCCTGGGCTACATACAGGAAGGGGCTACTAGGAATGGACCAGCCCCCGGAAATGCCAGAGACTTGCATTCCCCATGATGGAGGGCTCCCCCATGTCCCTCACAAAGAACTTTCTAGACAGGAACATTTTAGGATCTCCTCCCCAAGTGGCCACATCATACAGGAGAAATCAGCATCTGAATTTCAACTCAACACACCTCTTCACAAAACAGGAAGTACCCTAAAAATTCAAAACCAGAAAGCACAGGGCTGAGGAAGCCAAGTTCATGGGTTTACGTGTCCCAGAAGTCAGCCAACCCCCTGAGGAGCAAACTTCTCTGCCAGCCTGTAGCCCAGCCATCTGGAGACCACGAGTTCCAGACATCGGGTCGGCACCACCCATTTTTCTAGGACTATCCTTGGGTCAATGGGGGTGGTCTTGGACAGTCAAGGTTAAGGGGAGGCTGAGCACACTGGGGGTCATGCAATCCTCCAGGATGGCCGACTTCCCATGAGCCTCTTGGTCAACCTGGAGGAGGCAGCTGTCCGCCAGGCCATCCCCTCACCCTCCCAGGGAGCCCCAGACATTGCCTGGAGCCTGATCAGGAATGGAGGGTAGCGGTAGGGACCGTCACAGATCCCTGTGACTGATTTCCCTTGGCCTCAATGAAAGGCCCAGGTTATACTGTCTCATACTGTGCTCATTGTTTATCACTTGTGATCACTCTTCTGTTTTTGGTCAGTCCTTGTCCCTGTCCTTCCAATGTAAGCAAGGACAGAGCACAGGGCTGTGGTGGAAAGGGGGCACTGAAGGGGGCTTCTCTCTGATCCCTGTGGCCCGGGGCTCCACAAGCTGACATCTCCAGACAGATACACGGCCCCAGGCCCGGCTGAATCAACTCAATGGGGTAAATCCTTTGGCATAAGAGAAGCCAGCCCCTGAGGGGAACAGGGTGGCGGGGCACGGAGGCTCCTGGAAGAGCTGGGCTCTCCACAGGGGCCCAGATGCATGCTCCTTACCCCACCCCACCTGTCTCTGATGACTGACTTCCTCCAAATCCACTATTCGCAAAGTATTTGGCAACAAGGAGGCTAAGGCTGTTTTGTGGTGACAGTCTTTAAAAAGTTACAAAGAAAATAGGAGATCTCTGAAAGAGGCTTCCCCGCCCGCCAGGCCGCCCGTCCTACTACTTGTCCGCACCGGGGTTGGCGGCCACAATCTCCTCGTACTTTGGGGGCGGGTCGCTGTAGGAGACGCTGGCCTCCTCGCGGCTGCTCTCCTGGGGCGCGGTCACCTCCTCGTAGGACGGGGGCGGGGTGGCGCTGGACAGTCTGGACAGGGAGGGCTCAGGGAAGCAGAGGGTACTCTCCAGGCGGACGGTGGTTCTGCCCCCCCGGCTGGGCCCTGGCGCCCCCTGCGGGGTACCCCCGCCCTCCCGATGCCCAGCAGCCTCCCCATGGCTGTGCACAGTGCCCCGGTACACCATGACCCGGGGAAGGCTGTGCCCAGTACGGCTGGCCAGGTACCGGCTCTGAGCGTAGGAGGGGTGATGGCGGGTCGCCTTCTGCAGCTGGCACCTCCAGATGATGAACAAGGCGATGACGATCAGCAATGCCACCCCCAGCAGGGGCACCACCACGTACATGGCATCGGAGCTCTGTGCCGGGTCTCGCACTGAGTAGACGGCATTGGGATAACCCTTCCAGAACTCCATCTGCAACAGAAGACGGGCCGCTGGCACCCCCACAGCCAGCTGGGGCTGCAGCCACACTTCCGAGGCCCTCGGCAAGCTGGCCGCTCCGTGTGGCGCCCCCACCCGCCCGCCCACTGGCCTCCGAGCTGATTGGAGGGGCTGCCCGGGACGCGGGAGCCACGAGAGGGGAGGCCCCGGGTCAGGCAGCTGGGACCCGACCCTTGGCCGGAAGGGCCGCCCGTCGGTGCTCCTGATGGCCGGGGCCCCGGCTCCCCCAACCCGCGCTGGCCGGCCCTCCTGCCCCAGAGCCCGGCGCAGTACGTGCCGTTTTCTCCTTGTCTTCCAGCACCTCCTTGACCTCCTCGTAGCTGCAGACCTCCTCCATGCACTCCCGCTCGATGGTGCCCTGGCGCAGCTCCTCCAGGAACTCGTTGGCACGAGGGAACCGTCTCAGGACCGAATGGGCATTCCGGGCCTCCAGAAACACTGAAGAGAGAGCCACCAGAAGTCGGGGACGGGCACGGCTCCAGGGCTCCGTGGAGGCCAATCCGCCAGCCCCAGAGGAACAAGGACAGTGAAGGCAAGACTGGGGCAGCAGGCAACGCGACACCCCACCCAGGGCTGTGACACTGTGTGGCCTCTGGAGATCAGCACGTGCCCTCCAAACGCAGGCCTGTAACCGAGAGAGGCGCGTGCCGTGTAGGAAGAATGGGCGAAGGAGCTGAGAATGGACTTGGCAGTGAGTATATGCACGGTCTCAGCCTTACGCCCGAAGAGAAACTCGGAACCCTGATCATGACGACTGATTCCCCTTTGGGGTTGAGGCTGATGACCAAGTAGTACCCTAAGACGCCACAGGGTGCTGTCCCTCCACCTGAACGTACCCTCTTTCATCAACAGCCCTGCCCAAGGCAGTCTACCACCGTCCCGGGCTGGGGCAGGTCGGGGGGCTAGATGCCCTTGAACCGGAGAGCGCCCCTAGGAAGACAGGGACCAGGGTCCACACGGTGGGGCACAGACCTGTTCCCAGGATGTCGCTGAGTGCTGGCCAGATCTTCTAGGGGAGACACCAGCTATGTGGACAGGCACGAGCTCTGCTCCCAGAAGCCCGAGCTGAGACTTCAGGGGATTTGAAAGAAGAGGTGACATTGCTCCAGCAGGTGCCTAGGGGAGGGGCTTCTGACCTTCCATGCCAATCGGCGCTCTCCGTGCCCAGGCAGGTACCTGCCCAGAGCCCCTGTGACCTGGTGTCTTTACTGATCGCAGGTGGCCGGGGTAGGGGCTCAGCCACAGGGGAGCATGCTCTCCAGAAGAGACCAGAGAAGTAAGCTGGGAAGGACTTGAAAGTGGCTGTGCAGCCCCTGGGCGTGGAAAAACTCACCCGCCATGATGCTCTCTCAGAGGGGGTTCTCACTTGGCCTGGGGAAGGAGAAGAGCAGAGTCACCAAGACATCACACCCAAGCCCTACAGGGTGACCCTCTGAGCGCTGAGATGTGACCCCCACCCCCACAAGCTGGGTCAGAGGTCAGACAACACATGGCCCTGAGGCCCAGCAGAGCCCAAAGCAAAGCTTCCGGCTATTTCCTCCTCCACCCCCAAAACAATTCTGAGAGTCTGGAAGACCTAAGGGCTGGTTTTTTTCTTGCAAAAGGAAAACTCCTGCGGACGAACATTCTTCCTTCCTCACTTTCTTCAATGAATCTTTGTGCTTTGGGGCCGGAAAGCTCAGCGAGATGAGACTTAGGCCAGGTCAGCAAACGCACAGCGACAGATGTAGGACCCGTTTGGGAATGAACTTTGCCCATGACAGCAAATCCCAGATGCCTGTAACGAGTAGCCGTTTCTTTGAAAACAGCGCACGTTTCAAAAGCACGCGCCGGCAGAGCTTCACGCGGTAAGAGTAACCCTGACAAACGTCCTGGCCCCGATCCAGGTGACCTGCTGCGCTCAGTCACCAGAGGGGCAAGGCACGGGGAACCTCGGAGACCCCTGGTCTCTCCTGTCCTTCATCGGGGCGTGCAGCCGCAGAGTCCAAGACGTGCAGTCACGTGATCCAAGCTGAGACACAAGCTAGACGCACGTGCGACCTGTAATCTGCGCTCTGGCCCAGGTGCCTGCTTCTGCTCGGGAGCTATCCAGCCCCGAGGAGCACAGCCACAGCTCTGCTCTCCCCAGCGCGGGGCCAGAGCCCGGGCCAAGCTGTCCACATCTGGGAGCAATCACTCGCCGCTCCCTTCCCCGATCAGACGCTCTGCTTTTATGACGAAATGGATGCAAGACACGTGAGTGCTGTAACCCGTTGCCTTACCCTTTTTGCTTAGGCCACCAGGAAGTTCAACACTAACATCAACCATTAGTCACGCAGGCACTGGAAGCCCCGCTGTCAGGCAACTCACACCTTTGTGTTCGTGTATGCCCAGTCTTGCTTTCTATATAAAACATGTGCTCTGATTCTTCTGGCAAATACAGAGGATATAAATCATCAACCCATTTAAAACGAAAGGAAAAACAGCAGATTTCACGTCCATCTACGGAAACACCCTATCAAGAGGCTTTTCTCTTTGGGGCCCCATAGGGGTCCCCCAAAACTATCAGGGTGTGAATCTGTCAGCAGAGAGGCGGGCCATTATGAGAAAAGTTGACCCTCATGGTTTCGAAGGGTGAGGATGGAACCTGATCACAAAAGCCTGCTTCCATTTTGGCTCTCCCAGCGTCTCCTGGACCCCATGCCCGTCCTGGGGTGAGGCTGTGGGAGTTGCAGGCCCCACAGCAAGGTGTGCGATGGAAGCCAAGCGGAGCTGCTGTGGCCAAGTTTGAAAAGAAGGAGTAAAGCCTGACTAGGAAGTGAAGGCAGAAATCTGTGCGTTTCATTGCTTGCCAAAGACAACCAGAGTTGTCGAGTGATTGGGATGTGAAGAAAATCAGTCGCCTTTTGCCCCAAACACCGGCAACTGTGTGCAAAAGCACGCTCACGCAGTTTGTGGCCAGGCACGTGTCAGCCTGGCACCTGCAAAAGTCATTAGTCCATTTTTCAGCTTCAGGCAAGTCAGCCCCCCCCCCCCCCCCCGCCCCCCAGCAGCTCATACTGCAAGGCCACCCCATTCACAGTTCTGTAGCCACTGTCACTTCTGGTGTTGCTATCACCATGAGGCCTCCTGGCCCTCCTTCCCCAAATGTCCTCTGCTTTCCCTGTAAATACACCAGCAATAGGTTGTTGCCATGGCAACAGGGCGGCAGCCGAGGGGCCACAGCCAAAGCTGCTGTAGTCACACACGTATATGTCCTCCTACCCCTGGTGGGTACTGCAGGCCTGCCTGCAGGCCGCAGGGATCTTTAACCCGCTCCCCACAGGAGCTCAGCTGAACCCTGAAGGCCAGGATAGGAAGGAAGGCTGGGCCGGCCACCACAAAGGCCTTCCTGCACCCCAGACCGGGCTGAAGCCTCACAGACACAGCACCCTGGGACCTCGCTCCCCGATTCCCTTGCACCAGCACTGGCGGCCATCGGAGCACCTGGAGCCCAAGACCTGGTCTCCAAATTCAAGCCCCTTTGATGTGGCTCCCTGCCCTCTGAGGCCAGGAAAGGCTTCTGTGATACCAACTCATGACTCACCCACCCACCAGTCAGGGGCACGGAGGGCACGCATCATGCTCCCACTGAATCTCGGGTCCTGCTTGTCCCCTTCCACTCAAGCCGGCCCCTGGAGTGCCTGTCCTCGCCCCTTGTCACCAGCCACGGAGCCCTGCCCATGAACTCCAGCCTCTGGCCCAGCCACACTCTGCTCCCGGGTCTGCTCAAGACCCCCAACGCCTCGGCCTGGCCGGCACGCCGGCTCCTCCCCCAGCGGCGCCCCGCGCCCAGCGCAGTGGCGGGGTCACCGAAACGTGCCCTCGGGGCTGGGGCGCCGCCCCACGCGGCCTCACCGTTCTCCGGGCCCAGGAGGCGGCCGCCCTGTGTGCGCACGCAGCCCGCCACCTCGCTGCCGCCTCGGCCAACAGGACCCGGTCTCCGCCCACCTGCTCCCCACGGCCGAGCCCCCGGCCCCCGCCCCGCCCCCGCCGGGCCCAGGTGCGCCGGCTGCGTTACCTCGACCCCGGCCCGCCGTCCCGGGGGCTCCGCCGCCCCGCGCCCCGCCGTCACCCAGAGCCGCGACCACCGTGCTGGGTCGCCAGGCCGCGGGGGCCGCCGGGCGGAGGAGAGGAAAGGGGGTGGGGGCGGCCAGCGGGCCGAGGGGCGGCGGCGCGCACCCAGCACGCGCGCCCGCGCCCACTCAGCCGGCCCCGCCCTTGCCGCCGCGGGGCGGAGACTGGCCGCGGGGCGCGGGGACCCCGGCCCGGAGGCCGGGGGTGCGGCCCGGAGATACTACCGGGAGCCCAGGCCCGCTCCCCGGCTTCCCCCGGCGCAGCCGGTCTCCGGGTCTCCAGCTCCCCGGGCCGGCTCACCTGTCACTGGAAGAGGGGCGCGGGCGGCAGCCGGGCCGCAGGAGAAGGGCTGGGTTGCGTGCCACCAAAGCCACTGGCTGAGTGACCTTGGCTTGGTCACCTACCTGCCCTCACCACGCCCGGGCCGCAGGTCCTCTCCAGGGACAGAGTCAGATCTGGGGGAGCGGAGACTCCTGCCTCCCTGGCTGGCTGCAGCGACACAGAAGGAAATGGGCCGGGAAACTCGAAGGAGCAGAGAGGAGAGAAAGGGATCTTCTGGGCCTGTGGGGGTTCGTGGGTGGGGGGCACTCGGGACGCCCACTGTGAGGAGTTCGGCGTGGCGGGACACGGCCTGGGAGCCGAGGTGGCACAAGTCCTGGAAGAAGGAGGCGGCAGCGGTCGTTTCTGAGGGAGCGCGACCCCCATCGCCGCCCAAAAGGCCAGGTTGTGCTGCCTCTGGGGCTCACATCGGCCCCACACGTGATGCCCCTCACCCCAAAGGGGGCTTATGGGCACAATTAGCCTGGGATGGTGTCCCTGGAACTACCCTCCCCCATTCTGGACGCAAAGGCACCAGCCTGGCCTGCCCTGGAGGGAAAATCTGCAGGAGGCCTCCATCCCAGCTCCACCCAGCCCGCCCCTCTCCCAGGGCCACTCCCCTGCATCCTGCAGGGCCCCTGGGCCTCTTCTCTGCTGCAGGAGCCTTCCCGTGCAGCACAGACCTGCCTGCGGGGAAGCAGGGACCCCCCAGGGATACCTCGGGGTGCTTCCGGGCCCAAAGGACGGTGTCTGTTTCACAGGCCACTTCAGTTCCCATGGGCCACGGTCCATAGGGACAACCATCTCCTCGCCTGTCTTCCTCTGAAGCCCGGGCGCACAGGCCGCCTCCAGCCCTTGGGTGTGAGGCATGAGGCCGAGCCAGGCTCCACCCAGTGGCACCCCCAGCTCAGCCCCTGTCCTTCTCTGCCCAGAGCACCTGTCTTCCCACTGTGCACTCACGATCCCACACAGGCCCCCCAGGACTTCTGTCCTCCTCTGGCGGGATTCTCTGATCGCTCTGGCTGCAGAAACTGCCCACGGGCCAGACTGGCAGGAGGGTCGGTTGCCAGCTCCGAGGACACCTTCCGGCGGGGCCAGAGTCAAGCCCTGACACGCAGCTAGTGGTGTCCGCCCTGCATCTGGGTTTCCTCATGGTCCGGTGAAGGCAAGGATGCAGTACCTGCCTCCAGAGGTAGCTAGGAGGGGGAGGGGAGTCACCGAGAACGCTGCAGGGAGGCCGACGTCCGCCAGGGGTGGGTCGGTTGGTCGCCTGCCCTGGTCCTCCTGTGCACGTGGCCCCTCTCTGGGAGCCAAGGCCTGATCTGAGTTCCCCGAGGCGCCAAGATGCTCACAGCGCTGAGGTGGCAGCTGGAGCAAACAGAGGAGCTGAAGTAGGGACAGGGATGCAGCCTTCACCTTCCACCCAGAGGTCCCACCAGCAGCAGCAGCTTGGACTGAGAGCCTCCGGAAGTGAGGTCCTGCCTTCCTGGGCGGGGGTGTGTGGGGGGGGGAACTTTCTAACTCCCCTGGGATGGTGCCAGGCACTCCCAGGGCCTGATGTGAGAGCTGCAGCCTCCACTCCCTGCCACACCTGCATTTAGACCGAGGTCTGCTCGTTGTCCCCCCACCCACACTGAGCCGCAGGCGCTTCACCTTGGCAGGACACCAGGCAGTTCAGTGCGCTCAGAGGGCTTCATTTTTCCAGCCAAATCGCAATCGCTCCAGCTGCCCCTAGGCTATTGGCACAGCTCACATCCTCATTAGGGAAATCCTGGAGAGCCGCTCTGATCTGCTGGGCCTCCCTCCCCTCCCCGTCTGGTTCTTCCGGCAGGCACCAAGTCACCTGAGAGCTCAGCAAATCCACCTTTGCAAACATGCTAGACCACACGGATAGGGCTCAGACTGTAGGCCGACTCAACTCCCAGAGAGTACACGGGATCGTTGCCAAGCATCACGAAGAGATGGCACAAAGCAGATCACATTTCTGTAAATATCCCCGATCCAGTGCAAGAAGACAGGCCTCCCACCAGCGCCACGTCCAGCCTCCGAACCTGCCACTATTGCTGCTTCCAAAACCCTCTGGCAGGACCGGCTTCGTGGGGATTTGACCCATGAGCTGCACAGGGTTTGGTGCTTAGAAGGGCTCCCTAGACACGGCTTAAAATTTGTTGTCATCATCTTGAAATTCTTAACACTTTCTGACCAAGAGACAAGCACGTTCATTTTGCACCAGTTCCTGCGGAGTAAGCAGGTGAATTCCGCTCATTATGATTCCCCAGTCCTGACCCCATCCCAGCCTTCCCACCCTTCTGACCCGCCTCTCTTCTCCACTGCGAACCTTGACAAATCCCTCCTTTCCTGTCCATTGCATTGCCTTCTCCCACATCACCTCTCCCTAAAGACACCCTTGTACCTTATGCTTTGCTGAGAAAAGTGCCCCTTCCAGCATCATTCACTCTCAGTGCTCCATCGCCCACCTAACCCTCATCCATCCAGAAAGGAACCTTTGAATGAACTCCGCTGTCCCATACCTGTGTCCTTACTGAGCCTCACTTCATCCCTGAGCCTAAACACTAACCCTGACCCTGGGAGAGGCTCCATCTGCCTCCGCACACTGATGAGCGAATGAAGGAACCACTTCTCTCCCTGCTGTGGGTTGCCTTGTGCCCCTCCCCACCCATTCCTGTATTTGGGAGAGGGTCTTTAGAGGGTTGATCAAGATAAAATGAGACCATCACCATCGATGCGGACCCCAATCCAGTGTGACTGGCTTCCTTCTAAGAAGGAGATGAGGACTCAGACGTGCACATACAGAGTGAGCATATGAAGATACAGAGAAGACGGCCGTCTACAAGTCCCGGAGGGAGCCCTCCGGAGAAACCAATGCTCCTGACATCTTCGTCTCAGACTGCTGGCCTCCAGCACTGGGAGACAGTTTTCTGTTGTGGCAGCTTCTCAAGTATCGGGCTCAGGGTGACAGGAGTCAGGCACTGTTCTAGGACCTACCTGTAAGGTTTTTCTGGGCTCCGCGAGGAGAAAAGCTCAATCAGACAAAAAATGTCGAATAGCCAGGGCTTTATTGGGGTTTGCACACCCGGGCGAAACTCCCAAGTCCGCAGAGGGCCTGGAAGTCGCGGGCTTGGAAGTCGCGCCCAGAACAAAGGGGTACCGGCTCTTTAAGCAGAGGAATTTCGCGGGCTTCCCATATGGCGATTGGGATTGGCCCTGTGAATCCAGGTGTGGGGGTCGCATCCCTTATTCTGACGTCATCCACCTTTTTCCCGGGCTTGGCCTTTCCCGGGCATGGCCGCTGCTGCTTTTGTCCCTGGGCCAGCCTAACGCTACCTAGGTAGCAGAAGCCCACAAAAACCCAGATTCCTACCCACAGGGAGATCACACAAGAAATCAAGTCAAAGATACAGGATGCTGGGTCATGACTGCTGCTATGGAGAAACATAAAGCCGAGCAGGGTTGAGTGGGCAGTTTTGAAGACCCACGGAGAAGATAGCATTTGACCCAAAACCCGGAGATGAGGAGCCGATGTTGCTCCGGGTGGAGCTCAGGCTGCCCGACATGTCCTAGGGTCCACTGGGAGGCCAGCGTGAGGAAGAGGAAGACGGGGAGGGAGGGGACGCGGCCACCGTGAGCAGGGCCAGTGGAAGCAGCGGGGCCGTTCCTCAGAGAGACGGGGGCAGACACTGAGAGATCGAGTTAAGGGGCACCATGACTTCATTTCTATTGTCATACAAGTCAGACATCTGCTGTACAGGGACAGGATGAAGAGCGGCCAGGATGGAAGCAGAGGCTATGCAGGCACAATGGAAACCCTCCGGGTGACAGACCGCGGTAGTTTGCACCCGGGCGTGTGCTGGAGGTGGCGAGGCGTAGGCAGGTTCGGGGGATTTCGATGGTAGGGCTGTGTGGGTTTCGTGGCAGGTTGGCACGGAGCTACGACAGAAAGGACTCGCATGGGGTGTCCGGGTTCTAGTCAGAGGCCCGAGAAGGAGGGACGTCTGCTACCTGGATGGAGGAAGCCAGCAATGCGGTGGGTTAGACAGGGAGCCTGAGCTGTAGGGGCCATGTCAGGGCTGGAGATGCCACCG
>RJWH01009169.1:0-24607 GCA_004363575.1 Solenodon paradoxus | reverse complement strand
GGCCATCTACCATCAAGCATGCAGATCTGGCCACTGTTGGTCAAACAGCTGTCCCTCCATGTTGCTTTAATTTGAGTTTCTCTTATTTTGAGTAAGATTGACCTTCTTTTCACACATGTTAGAGGCTGTCTTCATGTCTTTCTCAGTGAACTATGCCCCCATATTTTGCAGTTTTCTTCACTTTTCTCAGATTGCCGCAGTTTTGTGTGTAGAGTCTTTGTCCTAACATGTCAGCTGCCTCCGCCTGTTCAAGGTTTCGCTGGTGTTTCTTTGCTGGGCTGTCAGTTACTTCTTCCTAATGAAACTTCACAGCCAAGTGAATGAGGCCAGAAAAAAATCGCATTGATGGAACAGCTCAGGAGAGCTTCCCTGCCTCCAGTTTATTCTGACATCTCCACCAGTGGCTCCCGACAGTCCCAGCTTCCTGGGTGACACCGTCCTCGGGACTGCGGGCTGGCCTGGCGACTGTGCCAACGAGCGGAATAAAGAAAGGTTGGCGCCTCTCCCTTCTCCCAGCATCGTTCCTGGAAGACGTTGCCTCCATCCCGGCCACCCTGTCGGGCTCTCTCGCCCCACCGCTCTGGCGGAAGCCAGCTGCTGTGCTGCCAGCTCTCCTGCGGAGAGACCCACATGGCATGGACCGATGAGTGACTTGGCATCGGGAGTCAGATCGAGGGCTGTTATCAGCCTGGCAATGAACTTGGAAGTGTATCCCACAGCCCCATCCAGCCCTGAGCAGACATACTTGTGAGAGACTTCACGTGGGAAACTCCATGGGCCGTGGCCAAATCCTTGACCCAGACCAGAGATAATCCGCATGTGCTGTTGGACGTCAGTAAGGTGAGGGTCCCTGGTTACACGAGACAGCCTTCTCTCTGTAGAGAGCACGATTCTCTCCCTGTGTGTTCTGAAACAGCTTTTAAGTGGAAAGTAGAGATTCACAGGAAGTGCCAGGAAATATCCCAGAAAGCACCTGCGTCCTTCCCACGAGATGCCCCAGTGAGAGCGTTTTGCAAATATCTGCACATGATGTCAAAAGTGCATCATGCATTATGCCAGCAGAGACCTGGGTCAGCATGTGGGCAGAACACGGTCATCACCGTCCCCACTGGGTCCCTCCTGCTGGCTTTCAGTCACCCCCACTGTGTGGGTCCCCACCCCTCCTTCTCTGCAGTCCTTTCCTACCACTCCAACAGCTGAATAAAGTTGCCTCATGGCCAGGGTGCAGGAGAGCACCTTTGGAGACAGACAATTCCCCAGGTCCCTCCGAGGTCACGGACGTCAGTAGTCCGTACCTTCTTATTTCGAGTGTTCTGAGTGCGACCGGAATGGACGACCTGTGGGCTGCCAGTAATTCGCCGCTGGAGGGACCTGGGCTGTGGTCAGCCCGACCGAGACATGAGGAATAAAGCGCCGTCGACACCCGCGGCAGGTTCTGGTGTGAGCGTCAGTGTCTATCGGTGGGAACTGGGTCACACTAGGGTGCCCTGCTGGTTTACGGAACTGCCATGCTGTCTCCAGAGAGGCACTGGCCACTTGGCATCTGCCCAGCAGGGTCTCCGGGCTCTGGGTCCTCGGCGTCCTGGCTGGAATTTCATGGGGCTCGTACACATCCCTTTAGCACCTTTGACAGGTGTGTGGGGACAGCATTTGTGGTTCAGTCCTCATCTCCCTGGGGCCAAGTGACGTGCGCGTCTGCAGTTGAGAGTTTGCCACCTGAGTACCTTCCCCCGTGACCGGTGTCTTCTTGTCTAAGGGGGTATTTTTTTTTGCTCTTTGATTTTGAGTGCATTATCTATCTTAGATGCGATCCCCCATCAGATGCGTAGCTTGCGAATCTTGTCTCCCACTTGGTACCCTTCTTCTGCGTTCTCCCTCTAGGGTCTTCCACAAAGAGAAAAAGCAGATTTCAACAAATCCCCTGTATCCATTTTTTCCCCTTAAGGATGGCGCTGCAGTGTCCAGTCGGACTCTTTGCTTCACTCCACGTCCTGAAAATGTGTTCCTGTATTTCTTTCTGCAAGTTTTAGAATTTCATATTTTAGATTTAAGTCTGTGACCCAATTCAAATTAATTTCATACAAATCAGACCGTTTGTTGAAAGGCTATGTTTCCTCCAATAATTGCTTTTGTACTTCTGAGAAAAACCACTTGACATATTTGTGTGGATTTATTTATGGATTTTCTGTTTTGTTCCATTGATCTGGCTCTGCCAATACTGCAGAGCCCTGATTACAATAGCTACAGAATTCATAAAATCAGGAGGAGTGCATCGGAGAACACCATTAGCAGTGAAAAGGTGACCCATGAAACAGGAGAGGATATTTGCAAATCACGTATCTGATGAGAAGCGAATATTCAGTTCATATAATGATGCCACCAACACAGGAAAAATAACAACCAAACACAAAACTTGGTGAAAACTTGGACCAAGGACTTGAATGGCATTTCTCTAAAGAAGATACACAAATGGCTAATAAGCACATGAAAAGCTGCTCAACATTGCCAGTCACCAGGGAAATATAAATCAAAGTCACAGTGAGCTGGCATCTCGCACACCTCCAAGCAGCTACTATCAAAAATGCAGCAGTGCCCACAAGGAGACAGAATTGTTCTGCGCTGCTTCAGTGTTGATAGGAATGTGGGCAGAGTAGCTGCTCTGGGGAGAAGAGTATGATGGATACTCAGCACAAAGAAGGAGAATGACTATCTGCTGGCTGATTCCATTCTGGGTACGCACGCCAAAGAAGTGAAAACAAAGCATGTCAACAGACATCTGCACATTTGTGTTCAGAACAGCGTTATTCACAATAACCAAAGGTGGATTTGCCCATGGAAGGATGTTGGATGATGGACAGATGATGGATGTTAGGTAGATGGAGGGATGTTGGATGGATCGATGAATGGATGGATGGATGATACTGGATGGACGGATCATGGATGATGGATAGATGGATGGATGATGGATAGATGATGGATGGATGGATGGATGGATGGATGATGGATGGATGGATGATACTGGATGGATGGAACATGGATGTTGAATGGATGAATGGGTGGATGGATGATGGAGTGTGGATGGATGGATGGATAATGAAACTCAGTGTGGTCCATTCACACAATGGAATAGTGTTCAGCATTAAAAAGGAGGAAAATTCTGTCACCTGCTACACATGGATGAACCTTGAGGACATGGTGCTCAATGAAATAGACGGATCACAAAAGGACACATACTCTGTGATTCCACTTCTAAGACTGTAGGGCACCCACGTTCATGGAGGCGACAAGTAGAAGGCGGGACCCAGACGCGGCTGAAGGGAAGGGGGCGTGAGTGTCTAGTGGAGACACAGTTTCAGTTTTGTGAAATGGAATGAATTCTGCAGGTAACTGTACAGTAATATGAACATACCTAACACTGCTGAACTATATACTGAAAAATAGCTAAGAGTAAACTTTATTTTATGTGTAGTTTAGGACAAGTAAAATAAATAAATAAATAAAGCAAACCAGCTAGGTAGATTCCCTCCATATTTTTTTTCAAAGTGGTTTTAGCCATCTTACTGCTTTTCATTTCCGTATAAATTTTAAAATAACCTTGTCCATATTCTTAAAAGATCTTGCTGAGATTGATTCGCATTGCTTTATACATGTTTATAAAATTGGGCAATTTAACATATTTGCTACATTGCTTTTTTAATTTTTTTTTTTGTATTTCTGCTTATCGCAGCTTCACTTTGCTCTTCTGCCTTCTGGGTTCTTGAGGTGGAGCTTGGGTGGCTGATCTGAGATGTCTCTTTTTCCCCAACCTGCACATTCAGTTATACGTTTCCCTCTCACCCCCTTCTCTAGCTGAGGCCCCATAAGCTGCATTTTTCTTCCATGCAGTTCAACGTATTTCCTTTTCCCTGGAGACTTCCCCTCTGGCCTGGGATCATTCGGAAGGAGGTGTTGGGTTTCTGACTGCTCGAAGGTTTTGCTGCTGTCATTCTGGTTGGCACTGCTAGTCTGACCCCGCGGTGGTGGGAGAGACGCATAGATTCTGTGCTGAAGATCGACACCTCTGTCCTCAGAGGGGGCATCTGAGTGCGTGTCTGTACCCTGGTGGCTGGAGATGCTCCAGGTTCCCCCACACCTGGCAGATGTTCTGCCTGGTGGCTCTGCCAGCTGTCGCAGAGGGAGCGGAGGTCTCCTGTCTCCACGTGTCCGTGTCTCCGTCCAGTTCTCTGGGTGTCCGCTCCGCCTCACGGTGCAGCTCTGCTCCGAGTGCTCACATTTAGGACGTCTGTGTCCTCCAGGTAGAGTGAGTCTAATAACAAGATGCTGTGTTCCATCTCTGGCCATTTTCCTTGCTTTGCAGTCGACGCTGTCTGCATGCACTGAGCCACTCTTGCTGCCCTTTGAGGACTGTACCTGGGACTTCTTTTTCCAGACTCTTCCTTTGATCCTGCCTGTCGCCCTGTGTTAGAAGAGTTTCGGGAAGAGAGCATCCGGGGGGCCCTGCTTTGCATCGCTTTGCCAGTCTCCGTGTCTCCACTAGAGCATCGTGGCATCGGGGCAAATGCAGTGACTGGCAAGTTGACGCTGGCGTCTGGCATTTTAGCACATGCTTTCTGCTCGTCCTCCCTGGCAGCTTGTCAGCCTGCTTCTCTCTGAAGTCCTGTGGTTTCCGAGCGTTTCTGAGAACCCCACTGGGATTCACCCATGGCGTTCTGCGTGAGTCTTGTTCCGCGGAAGGTCCGCGCTCCATGGGGCGCCAGGCACGGCAGGCAGTGACACGGGGCCTGTGGGACATTGTCAGCCCTCACCTCTGCGCACGAGCCTCCACCTCCCGGGTTATAACACAACTGTCTTCACATCTCCTCGGGATATTTTTAGAATCACGCCAACAGTGTATTTATCATTTTTGCTTCAACCATCAAATGTAATTATCAGACTCAAGAGGACAACCTATCGCGCTGATGCCTATTTTCGTAAGTGCGCTTGTCTTTCTTCCTTCTTGATTCATTTTGCATCCTCTCCAGCCTCTCCAGTTCCCTTTCTGTGGGAGGTTGTTTCCTGGGGGTGCCGATGGCAAACTGCCTTCCTTTCCCTTCCCCGGGTCTGGCCCCCCACCTGCAGCCCCCACCACTGGTGGGGGACCCTCCTGTGTGCTCTCTGCTGGCTCCTATGACCCCAGCAGGGTGAGGCGTCCTCCCTGGGATGCTCGGGCGGGGCTGGTGGTTGGAAAGACTTCTCTCCTATGAGGCCACCCCCTTCCCTGTCTTTGGGGGTGGGGGGCGTTGTACCCATTTCCAGAATGTACTTCTTCAGCTCCAAGGTGAGGTTATCAGAGGCAAAACGAAGCACATCAAATATAGCCGGGGAACTCACCCCTTCCGGGTCCTCGTCACCCTGATTCTGTCCCGTCTGGGAGATCTCGTCTGCTCGCCCCTTGTCAGCTGTCCCGGGTCTTCCTTGCTCTTAGTGGGGCCACAGGGCCCCGACCCTCTACCCAGAAGCCCAGCGCAGAGCAGGAAGGCCGATCTGCCCGCGTCACGCCAGCTCTTCCTCTCTGTTCAGTCGTCACAACGGGACTAAAGGCAGGACGGGTGAGAGAGGAGAAGACACTAGCTTTTGACTTGCTCATTCATTTGTCTTTTTTGGTCCCCACCTTCCCCGCCAGCCCTGGGTCACGAGCCCAGGCCCCTGGGCTCTACGTGGTCTAAGCCCAGCCATGCGTCAGCCACCTGGGCCACGGGCGCGTGCCGCGCCCCCTCTTCGTGGTTTGTAATAGACTTTTCTTTGATTTGGTGGTATTTTCAGATGTCCTTCATCATCCACAAACAGAAATGGCTCCAGTGTCTCTCCTCCTCCCCAGTTCCCAGACCTCTCTGCTCTTTCTCATCCCGGCACGTGTCTGACGATGTCACTGTCCTGCTGAGTGACCTGCAGGGTCCGAGATGCGGGCGGGGTTGGCTCCTCCCCTTCCTAGGACCCTTCGGTCCGGTCCCTTCACTCTTGACTCCGTCAAGGACTCTTATTGGGTGTTTGCACCGTGGCCGTGTTTCATTATGTAAAAATCGCTTCTGGATTTGAAAAGTTCAGATGGTATTCTTCCTCCTAGCTCCAGTCCTTTGATGGATTATATTAATATGTTTTGTTACTTCTTTTTTCTGCTTTCTTTGAATTAGCTTTGCTGTTCCTTTTCTAGCTTTGTGTGTGTGTGTTGGACATTCATTCATTCATTTTTATTGACACATGTTTTTATTTCAGGCTAAAATTACTCTTTTGGAACTGCTTCGACTTACGCTGTAGAGGCTTCCATTCTGGCTTTATTGTCATTGTTTCAGGAAATCCTGTCATGTCATTCTAGATTTTGCTTTTGTCCCCAGGGTCTCTCTCAGGGGTGGTGGTGGGTGGGCCCTTTTGTGTTGGTGCTGTTTTAATCGACTGGCTTTATTGCCCATGGTAAGACAATGTGGGTGTATTATTTCTCAGCTTTGGGATTTAATGAGATTCTTCTTGTACCATGAGATGAGTTCAGTTCAGGACATAATCCCTGAGCTTTTAAAGAGACATCGTCTCCATCTCCGACGTGAAGAGTTCAGTACAAATGCGGGGTTGTCCTCGTCGGCCGCGAATGTTAGGTCTTCTGTCTCCGAGCTAATAAACTTGTGCGCTGGGCCGGTCTTGTTTCAGAGCAGCGTGGCGAGTTCTCCAGTCAGGGGTGTGCCAGCCTCTCTCTTGGCACCGTCTGTGATGTCCTCTCCTGGAAATGTGCTTCTACGTCCGGGGAGCATCTGCATTAGGAGCTGTGACACCGTCACTGTCGACTGCAGTCGAAGCATTAAAAATGCCTCTTGTTAATCTGTCCCCGAGCAGGTGCACTAACGGGGACCCGAAGAGGGAGCACGGCGGCTGGACCTGACCTGTTCCTATTTGCACCTCCTGGAAGGTTCTTTCTTCATGTTTTCTTTTTCCTCTGTTAACGACTTTGTTTTGAACAAGTGTCTGAATACAGCAGAGAGTCGCTTATCACTTTGCTAGCCAGTCTGAAAACCACATGTCTTTTAATTAAGTCCATTTCTACAAATTATTGATCACTATGATCCATAGGCGTGTCCTCATTCTGACATCGCGTGTGACGTGACATGCGTGTCTGTGACATGCAGGACACACACATCCTCACCCCTTGGAACTGTGTTTGGGCGGCACCTGTGTTTTTCTGTCCCTCTTGGGGATCCAGGGATCCAGAAAGGCAGGTATTTTTGTTTAGTGGGTAGCTGTGTATTAAAATCTGCTGCCATCATCACCTGGACCCCAGTCACCAGGGCCTGCTGTCTCCCTCTGCTCTGCTCCCAAAGCAGCGGATTCGAAGCGGCCTTTCCTTTTGGGGTGAACACTCACGAAGGGGCCAGATTACTCTGATTTTTGCTTGTCCCCCCTCAAGCCTGACAACGCCGAGACCGTGCTTCTGGAGCACACACTCGCACTCTGCTGTCACCCTCAAAGTCACCTCCCAGAGCGGCTCTGCAGGGCGGCTGGTAAAGCCGGCACACTTGCTTTCTCTTAATGCTGCTTCCAACATCCGTGCTGCCCCCTGATGGGGTTTTCTGCCTCAGCCTCTCTCATTAGACGGACGTTGAAGCTTCCTTCTCCGTCTTCTGTCTGAACTGTTATTATCATCAGATACTCTAATATCTTTCTTAATTCACTTTCCTTCAACAACGTTCCCTCCTGCTCGCATTCCGCCTCTCTGGTGGCATTATCTGTGATCAGTACTGCCTCTTGTATTCCTTCTAATTTCATCTAGCTTCTGAAACGACTTTTCCTCCTTTTCTAATCATTTGCTAAGGTCCGTGTACCTTTGTTATCTTCTCTTTGTCCAATAATAGAATTTGTCTTTTTAATTCTGGTATTCCATTCTTTCATCAATTGTGTTGTTTATGAAAGCCATACGCTTTTGAAATACTAATTTTGTTTTTGGATGTCCTGTGATGCCTTTCTGTTCTCATTCTTCTGTCTTCTTCCACTAACTGTGCATGAGATTAGCCGCGAGGTCTCCTTGCTGCTCACGTGCACACGGAATCGCCTGGCCGTGCAGCTAGATGGCAGGACGGCCCAGAGCAGAGCCTGCGCTTCCCTAGCTCCCGGGCCCCCGCTTCCACCATCATCCTCTGGCATCAAAATACAGCTGCGTTTTCCTGGGGCCCTGCCTTCTTCCTCCTCCCCCATCCTCACCGGGACCTCCTCTTCTTTGTCCCTGGAGTCCTGTCTTAGGGCCAGCAGGCTGCCATCACAGGGCCACACACGAGCAGCCTGCACCCGGGTGGATGGGGACGAGCCAGGCCCTGTGCCACCCACTGAGCCCTTTGTCCTCAGAGTGACGTCACCGCGTCACACCATTTGGGGCCACTCAGCATGCGTCAGCCCAGACCTGAGTGCAGAGAGAAAAGGGAATATTCATAACACGAGCATGAATTTTAACCACGTGCAGATGTCTCTCCCTTCTCTCTGACGTCACACACACAATCGATGACAGAGAGATGATGAGACAGATGACGTGTAGATGGTAGATACAGATTGATAGACAGGTGGCTGATAGCTGACAGAGGACAGGTGGAGACAGATGACAGACAGCTGGCGGGCATAGACACACTGACCCTCCTTGGAGGGAACGGTCTCCGTCACGTGCAGGCCACCCGGGGGCCCCGCTGAAAGCATCTGCGTGCAGCCTCTGAGCTCCGTGCCTTTTCTCACCGTCCCTGAGTCCTGAACCCTGTCACTGAGCCACATGAGTGCACTGGGACCCCCTCCCGTGGTCTGCACACTCACGCCCCGCTCGTCCCCTGAGCTATTTCGCCAGACGTGGCGGGTTCACGGGCGTCACGAGACGGGCACAGCGGGGACTGCTGGACGCGGCGACCCCCTGCCTGCTCCGTGGCCGGGGCCTCGAGTGAGTCGCGTGGTCACTCGCTCCATCAGGCTAGCTCGCTGCCAGTCTGAAACTGGCTCGTGTATTTTTGCTGTGTTGTGGGTCTGCATACTCGTCTGGGCATCGTCGTCACTGGGGCCGAGTCTGCGGGCACGGTCCCACCCGCCTTCGTGTCCTCGGGGTCCCTGGAGGAGCGGAGCCAGCTGGGGTGTGGGCGTGGGGCTGTCGCATGACAGGGAGCGAGCCTGTCTGGAGTCCGCAGGGCTGGCCGGAGCCGGACGTGCCAGCAAAGTCCACGAGCAGCCTGGAGGCAGGACCCTTTCCTTCTGGGAAGCTCAGGTTTCGCTCAGGCCTTCAAAGTGGTCGCACGGGACCACCCACACACGAGAAGGTCACGGGCTTTTCTCCGCGTCCACTGATGTAACCGTCAGCCAGCCGCACGTCCCTCAGCGTTTTTCCCAACAACCGGACGTCTGGGGCCGGCCCAGCTGACACCGGACACCGGCGCTGAGCCGCCACGCCCGCCCCAGCCTCCTCTTCGCCGACTGCAGCGCCGGGTCATCTCTGTCGTGACCAAGCTGAGCTTTGAAGATGCTGCCGATGCCCCTGCCCTGCGTGTCCCCACATGCCCGCCGGGCTGGGCGGCCACCACCCAGGCTCCGCAGCCGGGGCGGGAAGATGGGGAGGAGGACCTCATCTCAACTGTCAGAGTGATTTATAGACTGTATTTCCTGGGAAAAGAGCAAAGATTTATTTCCGGAGACAGGCCGTTTATAAACACAGCTCACAGGCGGCTGTGTGGGAGGGGCACCCGGGGGCGGCCGCCGTGGGTGTGGGCCAGGGACACCGGTGTCCTCTCCCCGCCAGTGGACATGGATGGGCTCCTTTTCTCTGTCTGCCAGGGCAGCTAGGGTTGCCCGCCTGCCCGCCCGCCTGCAGGGAAAGCGGCGGGACAGGACGGGCCGCGCGTCCGGGGAGGCAGCGGCGTTGGAATGAGGTTCACGGAATCACCTGCCCCCGTGAGTAAAGCGGCCGCGGCGTCAAGACCTGCGCGGGGCCGGGGCGCCTTGAGGCGCCTCTCCCGGCCATCGCAAGCTGGACTGGGGACCACCGACCGCATGACGTCCGGACTCAGGGGTCGGGTCACACAGATGGCTGGGCAGGGGCAGAGGGACTGTCCCGCAGAAGCGGGAAGCCCTTCTCAGGCCTGGACTTGGTGGGAGGAGGAAGCGTGGCTGAGACCTGTGCCCCAGGAGGGACGGCACGAAGGACCTCAGCGCCTCAGTGAGCACCAAGCAGCCAGAAATGGGCGGAGGAGCCGACAGACGCAGGCGTCAGAGACACTGGTCCAGAGCACGGCGCGGCGGGCGCGGCCGGAGGAGGATGAGACGGGCGTCCGGTGCAGACTGGGGAAGGAGAGGGCGTGGGGACGGGCACGGAATCGGGGTCTCAGGGGCCCGGTGTCATGCACATGAGGTCCTATGAGGATGCAGTCACCTGGGCTTTCCTGCCGGTGAGTGGCTCCTGACCCCCCAGCTCGCTCCAGAAAGACTGAGCCCGTCCCCTCAGCTGGCTGCCCCCTCCGAGTGTCTCCTCGCCCCGGAGCCCCTGGGGGTCACTCTGCCCAAGTTGCTGCCCCAAAATTGCCTGAGGGGGACAGCGTGTCCCTCCTCACCCACTGAAAAGAACGAGGGGACTGTGCAGAAGCCCAGGTGTCCACCCCCGTCCCACGGTGTCCCCGCAAATACTGCAGCCCTGATGGTCACAGCTGCCTGGCGCGCGTGTCTCCCTGTGGGTGGCGGGCTCCACGTCTGTGCCTGGCAGCTGCCCAGAGCGCCTGATGAGGCGTCCCCAAGTGGGGAGACGCTAGAGGCACGGCCTCCCCGCGAGGACCCCGAGGGCCGGGCGGCAGTTGCGTCCCGCGTCCCAGGCCACCACGGCTCTCGGGGAGCCAGGCTCAGGGTCAGGTCTGCCTGGGGCCCGGAGGCGCCAAGAACAGCGGTTCCGATGCCTCAGTGCCCGTCTCAGTGCCCATCTCGTGGACGGTGCCCTGAATCACTGAGCCCCGTGCGTCTGCCTGTTCTTCCGGCTCCTTTTACCCCGGAGTGAAGTCCCGAGAATTCCCAACACAGGACTCACTGCTTTTCTCTAGAAAGGGGTCTGGCGGGTCTTTACCCCCACTGAGCACCCCCACGCCCCCAGACCGGGCTAGCTGTCCCGTCGCTGCCTCCTGAGCCCGCAGGTCCCTGCGTCTGCCTTGGGTCAGCCCCACTCCCCATGCTGCTCAGTGTCTCCCGGCATCGGCCCCAAATCCCTCCGAAAGCCCCCCAGCGCCCCCCAGGTCTGACATGCACCCCAAACGGGCCCCGGACTCTGGCTGCCCACCTTGAAGCAGATAAACACGCTGCCCCCTTGCAGCCCCGGCCCCACGCCCGGGTGCACTCACGCTCACACACGCTGAGCACGCGCCACGCACAGCTCACACCCGCGCCTGCCGGCCCAGACCGCACACGGACCCGTCTCACATCTCTCCTGCCGCCTCCTCCGTTCCTGCCCGCCAGAGACGCCAGGCGTGTTCTGGCCGGTCCTCCTTCACCGGCATTTTGTTTTCCGGGTGCTCACAGCTCGCCCTCGGCACCCCAGGGTGCACGCATCCATCTCTAAATGGAACCTTCGAGAACCCAACAGCTTGCCTGGGCACTTGCCCATCACTGCCCGCCTTTCTCCTCAACCAGGCTCCGGCCCGGGTCCTCCACGCTGTCCCTGCCGGGGCCCCACCTCGTGTCTGATTCCCCGCATCGGGGGCAGCAGTGCGTGCCGGCTGCCAGAATTCCCTCCCGGGCGTCTGACACCACGGCCCTGGGTCCGGGCACCTTACAGCCTCCAGTGGCTCTGCCCTGAGGGACGCCCCCCATGCAGGCCCGTGTCAGAGGTGCAACGAGGCTGCCCACCTGCCCGCCCATCTGGCTCTTCTGTCCCCAGCTCAGTCTAGGCCACGCAGGCAGCTCGGCAACCATGGGGCGGCTGCGTCTGTCCCTCTGCTTTGACCTCTGACCCTGCAGTCACTCTGGTCACTGCCGCATGGCTCATGCTCCTGCCCCAGGCCAGAGCCAGCCAGCCAGAGCGTAGGCTTGGTTCCTGCTGCCTCTGTTACTAAGGAAGAGAGGAGCCTGCTTCGGGGCACGACACCCCCACCACTGCCCCTGCGGCCCTCCCTCCACCTGTGGGCGTCCAGCTGCAGGAACAGCGCCCGCGGTGTCCGGCCCGCTTCCCCCCCTGCCTCTGCCCCTCATGCCCAGCCTGGGAGCGACCCCCAGGCCCCCGGCTCCAGGGATGGACTCCAGATCTGTGCGGCTCCACTGGCTGGTGGCCCTGTGGTCAACGGGGGGTGCGGCAATGCGGGGCGGGTGGGAGCATTTGTCCAGGAACCCCGTGAAATGCTGGGTCAGCGCGGGCAGGCCTCGGACCTCTTTGGGTCACTGCTGCGGGTCGGCGCAGCCTGGCGGGCCTGGATTTCAGCAGAAGCTCCAGGGAGCGTTAGAAATAACCCACGATGGCCGGACCCTAGGGGTCAGCCAGGCCTCCGAGAGTGTCCTATAGAAGGTGGCCAGGGTCATGGGTGCAGGCAGGAGGAGACCTTCCCGGCCCGAGTGAAGGCCCTTCCGGCCCCACAGATTGAAGGCCGGCGCACAGGGGCAGCATGGCCCTCCTGACGGAGTGAGGCCTGGGCCCCCTCTGCACGCAGCACCAGGGCCTCGCCTCTGCCTGAGTGTGGGGATGGACACGGGGGGACTATGCCAGCCAGGTATGCCAGTGACGTAGGCCACGCCTACTGTGGGCCCGGCTGACATGGACAGAGGATTCCGTGAGAAGAGGCACCTTTCACGGCCGGGAGGCTTCCACCAGGTAGAAGGACCCAGGCCAAGAGAGGGCGGAGGGAGGGCCGGCCACCCCGGTCTGGGCCAGCGGGAGCCACCTGCGGGTCCTGGAAAATGGGCCCCTTCCGGGCCGAGTCCATCCTGGCTGGAGTTCCCGGGAGGCCGGCTCGGGGAGGGTGGGTGCAGGCGTCGCTGCCCGGAGCCGCCTGGGCCGTCAGGCCCACCGGGAGCGCCCTCCAAGGCCTGTCTGCAGGGAGGCCTCCCAATGCCCAGCGTGCAGCACACACAGCGCTTACACACGGGCCCTGGTGCACATTCAGCGCAGAAGACGCTGGAGGCCACCTCCGTTACTGTGTTCAGCCAACTGTCCTCACACACATGCTCACACAACCTCCCACACGCATGCTCCCCGTCCTCACACGCATGCTCACACACATGTTCCCCCGTCCTCACACACATGTTCCCCCGTCCTCACACACATGCTCCCCGTCCTCACACACATGCTCACACACCCTCACACACACATGCTCACACACCCTCACAAACACATGCTCACACAACCTCACACACCCTCACACACACATGCTCACACACCCTCACACAAGCTCACACACACATGCTCCCCCGTCCTCACACACCCTCACACACACATGCTCCCCCGTCCTCACACACATGCTCACACACCCTCGCACATGCATGTTCACTAGCCCTCACACACATGGCCACATGCACACACATGCTCAGGCTCACAGGGCACACATTTTCACGTGTGTGCAGCACAGTCAGGCAGAGCACATGCTTACACACATGCACACTCTCACACGCCCTCACGCACCTGTGCCTGGGCTCACACCGCCGCACACACGTGTGTTGCATGCACACACTCATCCTCACACAGAGGCAACTCGCCCGCTCACGCCCACCCCCCTCACGGGGGACACGCCTGTCTCCCAGTGTCAATCAGACGCGCTGCCAGAGCCGACCCTGACTTTGCCCAATTATGCTCCTCAGAGAACATTTTATTCAAGACAACGTGTCCGGCCTCGCGGATTCTGCAGAGTAACGAGCTGTCTCCAGGGCCCCGCTTCTCTGCCAGCGGGCGCCCCCCCCCGGCCCGCCCGCCGCTCTCCCGCCCCAGAAGATCCCACCTCTTTGATTTACGGGTCACGTACCCTGGCTCCTGAACCAGCCGAAAAGTTGGGGAATATGATGACTCACCACACCGGCAGCTCGGAGGTGCAGGTTTTCTGGAAGGTTCGCGCGCAGGCCTGCTGTCACCGGCAACCGCGTCGCGGGCGTGCTGAGCCCCAGGACCTGCCGCACAGCCCCACCAGCCTCCCGGCGCGGGGGTCTGGCCGGCGCCCCTCTGGCACGGGCTCCAGAGGCCGGTGCCCTGCTCGGGGCCCCGGGGGTTGCGGGGCGTGGCGTGGATGGCGCCTCCTCACCTCACTCACGGAGCCCCCGGGGCAAGTCGACTGGGGACGCCGCTGTGCACAGGAAGGCGGCTTCGGGGACAGACCTGGGGCTCTGTCCGGCCTGAGGAGGAGGAGCTGGCAGCGCCCTCTGGGGAGAGCATCGGAGGGCAAGCAGGTCCCGCAGGCCCCTGGGCGCACCTGGCCTCTGCCCGCCGGGGGTGTGCACGCAGCGGCGCTCAGGTCCACGTGCGCCTGAGGCAGTTGGGCTTCTCCAAGCCCTGGCCCAGGAGCAGGTGGGGAGGCTGCAGGGGCAGCGGATGCAGACTGGCAGAAGGACCCGAGGTCCCTGGGAGGCCAGTGTAAGTGGATTCTGCCACCACCAGCTGGTGAGACAGGTGGAGGGCAGGGGCGCTCGGGGTGGGCCCTGGGCACCCGGGGGAGCAGGAGTGAAGTCAGGGATACGGGGCCCGGTGTGGGACGCGCCCGCTGGGGAATGGGCCTGACATAGAATGGGGGACAGTGCTGCTGACTGGACAGCAGCCTTCTGCTCTTTGTGAGCTCCACCGGCTCACAGCCCAGTGCGGACGCTGGGCCGGGGCCCTCTGCGGCCTGTACTAGCCAACTCTCACCTCTGCACCAGCCTGGGCTCCCACCTGGCCCCGCACGGGAATGCTGGCCCCTGCCCACCGTGGACCCAGAGGGCCGGATTCACTCCCAGGGACGCCCAGGGCATTCACACGCCCTGCTGAGCCCCGCTTGCCCCGGGGCCTCAGGTAGACAGGATGGAGACTGGGCCGCGGACAGCCAGCCAGGCCCTCCAGGTCCTCGACAACACAGGGAGGTCCCCATGAAGCCGCTGGGAAGACACTCCGGCTGTCAGGGACTGAATGCCTGTGTCCCCCCAAAGTCATATGGAAGACCTAACTCCAGTGTGACCAGGGCGGGCTGTGGGTGACTGGGTCACGAGACGGGGTCCCACAGAGGGGCGGTGTCCCCGTAAGGAGAGTGGTCAGAGCTCGCTGTCCCGTGAAGACACAGCGAGAGGCTGTCCCGGGGACACGCCTACAGCACCCTGAGCTCGGGCACGGCCTGCAGGACTGCGACCAGTCAGCGTCCTGTTCAGCGGCTGGCACTGAGCTGCCGGTCGAGCCGACGCACCTGGACGGGGCAGGAGCAGACGTGGGGGGCAGCCCTGCACTGAGCGCACTCGGGGGCCGGAGGCCAGGGGCCCGCAGCCAGGTGGGGAGAGGGCGGGCAGGGGGCCACAGGGGCTGGCCAGCGGCGGGGACACTCTCCCCTCACCAGGGGCCTGGTTCTCTTCCAAAGGCAAAGTTGGTTCCCAGCCGCGCCCAGCCCGTCTGCCTGTTTAGTTTCTGCCTGGAGCAGGCACGGGGTCGCCAGCGCTCCAGGCTGTTTTCACAGGAACAAGTCATCGCTTCTGTGCCCGGAGTCATTTCTCGGGCTCTTAATACATTCGTTTATTGATCAATACTTAGCTGATGCAGTGAAGGTTGTCGACTGGAGCGCTGTGTGGCGGGCGGGCCGGCCCGCGGCTCCCAGGTGGGTCACTCAGGTCCTCACCCCCCATTTGGGGACTTGGGCAAGTGGCTCTGGGGGGCCCCAGCAGGTGACACGACAAAATGCTGGAAAGTTCTCTCACGCCCAATGCAGCCCAGCCCGTGGCTGCACCTGTTTCAGCCGCCCTGGGCAGGAAGCACCAGGCACCACACTGGGTGCTTTCCCCACCTCTGAGACGGGCCAGGAGAGCGCCCCCTGCAGGGTGAGTGCAGGAGACCACAGCGAGCGCCCAGGTGTGTCCACAGACCTGCACCAGGATGCCCGGAGACTCTGGGGCTGCCCACTGGGGAGGGAGCTGGGGAGAGCCCAGGCGCGACTCCCTGGGGTCCCCATGCCCTGGGGTGCTTTACACCTGAGTTTCCTGCACCCTGGGGTCCCCACACCCTGGGAGCATGAGCACGAGGTGGGGACTTGGCAGTGGAGAAAAGGCTGTCGCATGGGCCCTGGGCAGAGCCTGCAGGTCACTCGGCCTGAGCAGCCGGATGCGGTGCCCGTGGCCGCCTGGAGAGGCGACAGCCGTCCTGCCACCCGGGAGCCCGGATGGTGATTGAATGGCCGTCTCCGTCTCTCCAACAAGCAAGCAGCAGTGTAGACTGGGGTCTAATTTATCAAAAGCAGGCGCTTGCCTGCTGCCCGGCCCGCGCTCCTGAAATACAGCTGCTGCCCGGCTGCGGCCGCGCGTGCTCGGTTTTATGATATTTCAGTTTTATGGAGGACATCTTGCTGATGGATGTCTCTTAGTGAGCGATCATTCTGGAATCTATTTCGCCTTCAAAGAGGCTCCTGCTGGGATGGACTGGGAGGGGCGGGCTCTCGCGTGTAAACCCAGCCCAGCGGGGAGGAGCGGCCACGGGAGAGAAGCGGGAAGCACGTGCGCCAGTGCTCGCGGCCACTGTCCCCAGGCTGCTCAAGGCGGGCTGCGGGTTCTGGCAGCCCAGAGTGACCCTCCGCCCTCCCGCCCCGGTGGACTGGGCACCGCGCACCGGGGTCTGCTGCCCACAGGCCCCTGCAGCCCCTGTCACCATGCCAGGTTGTAAGGCTGCGTGACTGGTCACACGCAGGGTCCAGGGGCCTCCCTGCTCGCTGTCCGGTGTGGGGTCCAGTCTGGGCTCCTGGACACTGCAACCACTCCTTGCTTTCTCTCCTCTGCAGCCCCTCAACCTCGTTTCTTGGGCCTGTGGCCTGAGTCTTGCTTTCCTTGACCCGGGGCCGGCCTGAGCGCTGGCGTCCACCTTCTGGACCTGCAGGACCACTGGACACAGTGGTCATATCTGACGCATGGCCGCTGAGGCGCTCAGAGCTGGGGACTGGGCATCACAAGGCCCTGCACCCACACTGGGTGCAACAGGACCACTGGGAGGCACCTCCGTACCTGTCCTCCCCTCAGGGACAATAGTCCTCAAGGCGGGACCCCAGGCCAGTGGCAGCAGCCACCCTGGGAGGTCCCAGGACCCTCAGGCTGCAGGTGCCAAGCCCTAGGGGTGGGCACTCGTCCGTCGACACCCGGCGACTGGAAACAGCCTGACCGATGACTGGTTTTGCAGTGAGACGCCTGACCAAGCCACCCAGGGCCTCCCTGCTGAAGCTGCAGGGAGAACTGTCTCCTCCTCTGGCTGCTCCGGTCCTTCCTCCCCCTTCACGGACAAACCCACTTCTCTCTGCCCTGCCTTCCAGGTCAGTCGCCCTTCAACCAGCTCAGGCCCGCAGGGTCAGGGGCCTGTCAGAGCCTCGGCAAAGGCCCCCTCGCCCGGCGAGGCCTCACCGTCCCGGCTCGGGGAGTCGGACAGAGCTGTCCCTGGAAGACCACACACTCACGACGGCACCCGTGGGAGGGACGCGCCGGTCCTCCGACGTCTGTCCTCTGCTGTCCCAGAAGGACCGACTTCAGCACGGTGACTCAGAAGCAGGGAGGCCGCCCGCCTGGGTTTCGAGGATGGTGTGAGGAAGAGGGCTCGGAGCGGGGAGCCCGCCCTGGCCGCCAGGAAGCACTGCCCCGGCAGTAAATCTGCATTTTGGATGCACCAGCAGCTCTCTGTGGACGCGTCTCTGCAGCATGGGGACACACTTCGCTAAAAGACCACGTCCATCTACCTGAAACCAGACGCGAGGGCCCCCGGCCTCTGGGCTCCCTGCTTCTGTCTCACCCGTCTCATCCCTCGCTGGTCTTCCTTCCTCTTCCCGCCCCCATTAGCCAACCATTCATCCAAGTCCCCTCCTCCCACCGGAATGTGGAAGAAGACCGTCAGAGCTGATCAAGAAGGGCTTCTAGAAGCTTCTACCAGAAGCTCCGTGTGGTGCGCAGCCTCTGTCTGTCACTGTGGGCAAGGAGCCCACGGTGGGGGCCCCGAAGGTCCCCTGGAGGTGGGGTGGGGGCTGTGCGGAGCGCGGCTGTGTCCCCTCCCCGTGCCCAGTGGGCGCTCCAGAGCTGGGCCGCCTCACCGAGTGTGACCAGCGTGGATCAACACCGGCTCCAAGTTCTAGGAACATGTACCCAAAATGGCTGATGGCCACTCTGATGGCGTCTTCGGGGACACAGTGGGAGCGACGTCCTGAAGAGAAGCCCCTCGCACACGGGATCCGCTCGCAGGACGAAGGCGCCACGGCGCATACTCATTGACCCACGGAGTCCGAGCCCTTCCGGAGCCCTATTATCCTTTGATCTCCCTACTAACGTGTGTCTTTCCCGGTAATGGGCTTTCATCATCCTCACAGCCTATTGATTAAGGCTCTCTCCTGGGTTTCGAGATATTGGCTGAAAGAAGGGACAGAACGATTCAGTGTCCAGACAACGCTTTGAAGAGGGCATCGCGGCCCACGCCCGCCTGTCCGGCCCCTGTTGGGCGGGATGTGGAGACGAGCATCTGCGTGCCCTTGGCCTGGCTCACGCTTCTGGCCTGGGCAGGGCGCGCGGTGAGCCTGCAGCCAGCCAGCCAGCCAGCATGACCCCTGGCGGACCTAGGGACCGGCGGAAGGGCAGGGCGGGAGGGGACAGGTGTGCCTCCTGGCTGAGGTTGGGGCACTGAGGATTAGGACGGGTCCTAAAGCCGGGGGCCACTGAGCAGAAGCCCCACATGTAAGGGTGAAAGGGGACCCATCACGTCCCAGGATGTGATGGGAAGAAGGCCTGGGTAGAGCTGCAGAATCATCTGGAAGGATCTGGCAGAGCAGACAGGTCCCTTGGAGTCCAGAGCACCGGATGGAAGTCCAGTGGGCTATCTGCCCTGGAGTGGCCACATCGGGGTCCTGGCTGGGGTGTGGGCCGCGTGGACATGGAGGCCCCGACCGGCGTGGGCAGCAGTCCGGGCCTCATCCAGACACAGCCCCTCGCGCATCCCAAGACCTGCGGGTTTTCGAGAAAACAAAAGGCAGGCGAAGCTACATCTGGCCTCTCGCCCGGAACCCGGCCCTCGGGACGCACGTCACGGGGAAAGGGTGTTTTGCACTCTGTTCCGGAAGGTTCTAAACAGACACGCTTTTGCAACCTGCCTCCCGGAAGCTGGTGCGACAGGAAAGGCGAGCCCTCCAGGCGTGCTCAAGGGCGAGGCTCTTCTGGAGGCTTCCGAGATGCCGGCCGCCATCCATCACCTTCAGGAGTTCGATGGGAGCGCCACAAATACAATCAATCATCTTTTTATTGAATTAAGACAAATAGCTGGTTATTAATAGGCTGAGACTTAATGAGGAAAGTGGATAACAGTGTGAAGGGAAAAACATGCGCAGGGCTGCCGTGCCCTCCTTGGACAGATCTGGGGGTGTCTTCTGGACGACCCCTTGATTCAGTGTGACCGACAGGTCCACGCGGAGGAGCCAGACTCTCGCTGGGGGCCTCCGGGCGGCGACGTGACCTGGCCGCCCTGCCCCGTGGCTGAGGGCGCGTGGAAGGTGCCACTTTTGTGAGGCCTTGGCCTCGTGCCTGGCTCCTCGGACGGCAGGTCTGTCCCTACAGTTCCCGGGGCGGGGAGGCCGCGGTCCCCACACAGGCACCCAGGAATCCCTGGGGAGGGGCGCCTGGGGGTGAGTGGTTCCTGCGTGCGGACACGGTTTGGGCTGCAGGTGTCTGTTCACGACAGTACTTCTGGGGGAACAGATTGTGTTTATGTCAAAGAGAAAAGACCATGCTTGGGGCCAATCGCTGCAGCTTGTTAGGTCAAATCAACACCCCCGGCCCCATCTGCCATGCGGGCGCCTCACCCCCTCGGTGCCAGCAGCCTGGAGCCTCCCCAGGGTGGTGCAGCCCCTGCGGGAGCCCTGCCAGGTGCCGGGGGTCGAGCGACACTTCCCCAGTGGCCGCAGCTGCTCAGCCCGCATCCCCGCAGGGCAGTCTCGGCTGCAGCGTCCGGCCGGGCCTCCGCTGGGTGGTCGGGGTGGTGAGAGGGATGCTGGGAGGTCGGGGTGGGAGAGGAGGGCTTGCACCCAGGCACCGGTTCTCTGCCGTGTGGTCATGGAAATAGTCCACCTTCCAGGAGTAGCTCCCTGTCTGGCAGCACAGTGCACCCACGGAGGACTGTGAGCTCCTCGGGTTGTCTTCTACCAACGGTGCTGTCCCTCTGAGCCCAGGACAGCAGCCATGTGACCACCCCTCCAGGAAGACGCGCCCTTGGCTGCTCGGATGAGTCCGCGAGTGACACCTTGGGGGTGCTAATCAGAATCTCCACCGAGTTTCCAGGCACATCCGCCGTCCTCCGCCTGAGCCCGAGCCGCAGAGGGAGGGCCTCCCCGGGAGGCAAAGTGCAGGTCTGCGGGGCTCAGCATCTGGGGTCACGGCCCGGTTGCAGAAACCCCCACGAGAGGCCGGATCACCCTCGTACCCAGACACGCAAAGACATGCCCCAAAACAACTTAGCAATCTCATGAGTGGAGGTGCAGAGACCCTTGATAAGACAGTAGCAAACCGAACCCGAGACAGCACAAAGAAGTCCGCGCCCCTCCCGACGGCCTGTCCAGCACGCACAGGCCAGTCCCGGGGCTCCCGCGGGCGCGTCGCAGACTGAGGAGAACATCGCGCGGGCAGAGCAATAGATGCAGACCAGGAATTGAGAAAACGCGTCACCAGCTAATGATCAAAATTCTCAGTAAACAGGGACCAGAGGGGACCTGATCCACTGGATAAAGACCAACCCCAAAACCCTGCAGCTGCATTACAATTACAAAAGAAATGCGACAGTTCCCCACTAAGGTCTGGCATGAAGCAGGGAGGGCCTCTCCTGCCTCTGCTTTTCAACCTCGCAAGGGAAGTCCCTGCTACTCCAAGGAGTCAGGAAAAGGAAATAAAAGGTTTCCAGATTGGGAAAGAATGAATTAAGCTACTTTGCTCGCAGAGGACAAGATCATCTATGCAGAAAGCCCGAAAGAATTGATTGAAATGTCCTGGAACCGGCAAGAAATTACTCTAAGGCTGCAGGACCCCAAGTTAATGGGCAAAAGTCATTTACTTTCTGAGACAGGTAAAATTTGAAGTCAATGAAAGGAAACAGGGTGTGCCCTGGTGACCCAGCGGTCGAGCACACCTGGGCGCAGTCCCACACGCATCCCGAGGTCCAGGGTTTGAGACCCGGGCTCGGGGGGAAGAGCCAATGTGAACAACTAAATGAAAAATAAAGTTCTTCCTCCTCTTCCCTCTTCCTCCTTCCTGTTTGCCTACTCACCTTCAGTCCGCCTGTACTTTCCTCAGAGAAAAAGAAAGAAAAAGAAAGAAAACGTAGTGACGCCCAAGAATTCTGGAGAACACAATCAAAGAGCGGGAGATTGGAGAGCTGGCCATGATCCAGGACAGAAGACTCCACATGACAAGACGTCCGTTCTCCCCAGCTCGATCTAGAGGATTGAAAAACACCCATCAAAAGCCTCGCAAGTTATTTTATGGGTTTTGGCAAACTTTCTCCAAAGCTGCGGGCAGGTGTCAACCGTGTCAGAACACTCACGATGCAGCAGTGATGGGACGCGGGGCTGGGCTGAGACGAGTCGGCCAGCTGGCAAGCACGGAGAGTCACAGCCCAGAGCTCGCGCGAGACAGCCACTGGCCTGAAGAGAAAGGAACTCGGGCACCACAGAGGCGCGAAGGGAACCCCTGCCAAAACCGGCGCTGGAGTAATTGGACAGCCACACACAGAAAATAGTAATAATCTGGACACCGCCCTTGCGTGCTTGACAGAACTAACTCGAGCAGATTGCAGAGCCACAGCCACTCGGAGCCTGCGAGCAGAGCCTCCGGCAGAGCCCACAGCAAAGGACCAAGGTGACCTTGGAAAGCAGGTGCCGTTTTACCGCCGCCACCGAAGACAATCCTTGGCGGGAAAAAATGATAAGCGGACGTCTCCACAATTAAACTCTTCTGCTCTGTGAAAATTACGTCAAGAGAGTAAGGAGACGAAGCCACAGGCTGAGGGAAAATATTTGCAAAAGACACAACTGATCCAGGACTTACCCGACTGGAGACAGAGCTCTTAAAACCCGCCAAGGAGGCAAACAAGCCCAAACCACCTTGCTAAAGAGCTTAGCAGCCACGGCGCCAGATCTGAGGTCCTGAGGTCCTGACGCAAACGGGTGGCTCACAGGAGCTGCGCGCCGGAGGCCACGGGACGCGGGGATGAAACGGACACCGTGCCCAGAGGATGCTGTTGAGTCCAAGAGGCTGAAACGCGGCCCCGCAAACACCTGCAGTTGGAGGCGTCCATTAGTCATCAGAAGGTCAGGGAGGAGCGAGCTGTGTCCATGCAGACACAGAGACATTACCCAGCACTGAAAATAAATGAGCTTTAGAGACACGGAGGAGCCTTAAATACAGGGCACTGAGTGGAGGACGACGCTGAAGAGGCCGCGTCCCACGTGACACCAGCTCGCCCATCTGGAAGGGGCACGAGGAGGGAGACAGCGGTGGACAGGAGAGGCCAGGGGTCAGGGGAGGGCACAGCGGGCTTTTAGGGCAGGGAAATCCCCGAGTGACACTGTCCTGGTGGAAAGAGGCCACTACGCATTTGTCCAAACCCACAGAACATACAACATGAGTGACCCTCCCGTCACAGAGGCGGCGGCTCTGGGGGTGATGACGTGTCTGCAGCTCCCCCGTCAGGTGACTGCACGTGGTGGGGGTTTGTGGAAGCCTCTGTCCCTTCCTCTCAGTTTTCTTAGGGACCGGAACGTCTTTTAAAAATTACAGTCTTTAAAACCAGGATGACCTCCCTCCGTTGCTCACGGAAGAAACACAGCAAACAGCCTGGACAGGACACCGGGGTCACAGGGCGGGGGCCAGTGGCCGGTGGGCGGTGGCGAGGACGCCGCGCTGTGCTGGCCGGCAGGGCAGGTGGCCCCGGATGTGAGAGGCGGGAACCGGCGGCTGTGGGCTTGTGCTGTTTGTCAGTCACCTGGACAGCGTTACAAAGACTCAAAAATCACTGAAGTTTAAACAAACATTAAACCAGACACTTCGAAACAGTTGCAGGGGCTCCGGGGAAGACACTACCGCTGTCAGAGGGACGACGGGAACGAGCAGGGCGCGTGTGGACTTGACGTGTGGACCTGATCCGCCGATTTCCTGCCCTGACCTGCCGTCACCAGGACCGAGTGACCGCACACGACAACCTGAAACCCGGTGGGCCAGGGCCCCTCCTCAGGGCCCAGTCGTCCCCACGGTGAAGGTGGCCTGTCGGTGGTCATCCTCCCTCCACTCCCCGTCTGTCCCGCCCCGTCCGGCTCCCCCGTCCGCCCTCCTCCACACCCTCCCCGAAGCAGTGGTGCCTGGAGGCGTCCCCCGCCGACTAGAGGGGCCAGGCGGGAGGAGGCCACTTGCCTCCCTCCTCCCGGCCACGCTCCACACGGCCCACCAAGGACATGGCCACCACGTGACGAGTTGAAAACATGAGTAGGATCAGCTCCGGGTGTCTCCACAGTGGTTTCTGGAGGCACGTCACCTGGACGCGGCCCCTGGACTTGACAGTGTCCCCAGAGACGGGGCAGACGTGACGCCGGTGTCCGGGTGAGGCGTCGGCATCAGGGGCTGCTGGCGGCGGGTCTGTGGTCCGGCGCCGGCCGGACAGGCGTCACAGCGGCCCCGGCAGCGTGGCTGAAAGGCCATAACCAGCCGTCCTCGCGTGGAGGCTGTGGCTACAGGACGGGCGCCCATGGGCCACTCAGCCACATCAGGGCCCATCGCAGAGGCCTGGAGGGCCTGATACACACGTGGACTGGACTCCCCTGCTCAAGCAGCACAGCTGCTACTGTGGGGTCAGTCCGGGTGGGGGACAGGAAGCCTCGTCCACCTCACCGGCCGCCCACACACCCGGCCCACAGTCGGCCTCTCCGGGGAAAGGCCGGTTCTCTGAAGGTGATCGGGTCGGGTGTGAAAAAGTGTCCTGATGGTTTAAAAGACACCTGATGGACACAGGCCAGTGATGGTGGCGTGGACACAGGGTAGTGACCGTGGCTCCGCCGCGGGGCTGAGAAGAGGCGAGGAGAAGAGGGCAGGCTCTGCGAGTGTGGGGTGTGCGCCCCGGGGCCACAGGGCAGTCAGAGGGCGGCTACTGGACTTGGCTGCATGTGGTCACGGCAGCCGTGACAAGACCGGATCGCAGCACAGTTGTTGACAAGCCCAGTCCCAGCAGGCCGGGGTCAACAGGGACAGTGGGCAGCATCACACGCCGGCATCAGACGTGCCCTTGCAGACACAGAGGGTAGGTGCTGGGAGCAGGAGACAGAGAGGACAGGCAGCCAGGTCACGGGATGATTCATGGCCCGGCAGGGGAGGCAGAACTGGTGTGGGAAGCAGAGAGGACACCGAGTGTCCTTGCACCACGGGCAGGGCCAAGGGCGGGAGAAGGTGGCGGTGG
>RJWH01009168.1:0-24647 GCA_004363575.1 Solenodon paradoxus | reverse complement strand
AAAAAGAAATTCCCCTAAGTGACTTCACCCAATAAAATGCGTATTAATAGTTCATTTATCTTCTCATAGCAAGAAGGAAAAATGGGAGAATTCAAGAAAATTCAGTGGGCACGCTAAATCACACTATATCTTATTCAGAAATAAGGGTGGGCAGAGATAGAAGATCGGGAGAGGAAAAGTCTACATGTACATAACATCTCTCTATACACATGTCTTGGCAGCCTGTATGGTGGGAGGAAGAAAAAAAAAGGAAATCTTGTCTATTTTAGGAATTAGATATGTGAAAAAAATTTGTTAGTTCAGTTTGGCTCAAAATACCAGGCAGGGCTGCATTAACGAGGATTAAGTATATTTAGAGAGAATAATTCAAAAGACTTTATCAATTTGGCACTACTTCCTTCAAAATGGAAAAACCTTAATTTAACAGGAGATAGATGAATTCCTAGATTTACTGAAATAGTTTAGAGTTGAATAAATTGAGTAGGAGTCACAAATCATTTGTCGCTGATATTGCAGATTCTCTACCTTGAATTAAAACCCAAATAACACAAACTCTCAATTTTGTGTGATGATCTGAAGAGAGACTGGTACACATTTTGATACTGCCTTGCAATGTGACATTCCTTTTAACCTTCTTTTCACCCCTTTTTGGAACAAAAGAATTATAATGGCAAATGCAAATGTGTGTAATCTTATATTCACTGGCTGGCTGAAAGGAAAACACAGCTTTTTATTTCCCTGGCATCCAAAGGTCACATAATTCCTCATGCTGGAGAAGGTTAAAAGCAGGTGAGGGGAGTCTGCTAGGAAGGTAAGCTCTAGGAAGGCAGGAACTAAGATATTTTCTGGCAACCCTTACTTCAAAAGAACTAACTACAGCAAAAGAAAGCAGCAGTACAGGAGTTGAGGAAACAAGCAAGCGCTGGGATTTTACTGTCTGCATTCAGTGTACTGGGGCCTAAGCAATCCTATTTACACACACGGTTTTATTATCTCTTTACCAAAAGACATCCTCTCCAAATCATCATTCGTTTTGCACCCCCCGCAACCCCTCATCTTACAAAAGAGGAAACAGAGGCCTTGGAGATTAAGTAATTTTGTCCCCAGTCTAAATGTGTGTAAGTGATGGAGCCATTATTTTAAATTAGACATTTAAATTTAGTATTTTAAATCAGACATTTAAATTTAGAAATTTAAATTAGGGCCCCAGTCTTATAATTATCACCGCAACTATGATCCTTCTGGGGTCCTGGTTCACTGTTCTGTATTAATTTTAAATATAACTGCATAACAAAACAAAAAACAAAAGCCAACTCTGCAAAGTTACAATTCATGGGCCAGTAACTTCTGCTCATTGTTTGTTTACATATTTCCAGAATCCCTCCCAAATTTCCCCATTCACTCACAGTGATATTCCCAATATTCCAGATATATTACTGTACTTAGAAGCTTGACCAATATCTTGCTAAATGTGTGTGATTTCTCACCAGTAATGAGTTGTTAGGCAAAGAACCCCTCATATAATGGCTGACATTTTTGTAACATGGCGGACTGGAATTGCACCTGTGTCCGTTCTCAAAAGGTTGGACACCTCTCTGAAAAGGTTGATGTAGAAGGACAGGCTGGGTGAATGAATGGAGGTGCTGCTTTGACATTGGTGAAAGCTAAAGGTGCCTACACTTCCTGCTTTAGTGCCTACACTTCCTGTTTTAGTGCCTACACTTCCTGTTCAGGTGCTACACGTCCTGTTTTAGTGCCTACACTTCCTGTTTTAGTTGTACAGAGATGCTGTGACATCTAACTGCATTAATGAATTTTCCAGGGGCCATAATTGGAATTGCAGGAGAGTTTGCTTCTCAAACCGGGGTTGGGAAACCCTTCCTTCAGAAACGCTGTACTGATGCCCAGAGGTGCAATCTGCTGTCCAGTGGACACCCACAAACCTGCCTCACTCCCGCCCTGCGCAGCCCCCGTCCCCGCCATCTCCCAGACTAACATGGCTCCATCTCTTAGACTCTCATGGGTGGGCCCAGTTAGATTTGTACTGGTGAACAAGACCATCCTGGGGAAAAGAGGGAAGAACAAACACAAACCGAAGAAAACGTAATTCCTGTTCTAAGTTGGTGCCGATCAATGATTCATCTTCAGTATTGTGGAGGGAACCTGAGCTCACACCCAATTTCAAAAGCAATGGCCCATAACCAGATTGACAATTAAACCACCCTATCCCCATTTTTAAGTGACAGAACCAGCAAGTTGATCAGATGATCACGAAAAACATAACTCCAAGTGGAGACAAGCTCTGATGAAAAGAAATAAGGCAAAGAGCAGCACTGTTTCTATACGGGGGGGCTGTGCCGTCTGGAAGGACCCGAGGACTGAGCGAGGCCATGTCCCTGTGTTCATGGAACCTGACACCTACATTCTCTGTTTGATCCAGAGGGGTGCCTGGTCCTAATGTCCCTTTCCTTTCCGCCAGCAGTACTTTAAACTGAGGTGGGGCAAATGAAATGCTACTAATTCCTCGGTGAAAAGATCAAAAAAGTACCCAAAAGGCAGCTAAGGGGACTTTTTGTCTCTTTAATTGCTCTCATTTCAGTTTGACTGCTCCCGAACACTTTTTTTTTCTTTCTATTTTTACATTATTTGCTCCAAGTGCCAGAAATTTCCCTTCACTTGCATTTATGATAAGGCGGGTTGAAGAATAGTGTTCCTTAAAGAGCTCAGCGTGGAGGTGAGCTCCAGCGGCCCAGCTGCGGGGCAGACCAGTCTCCTTCCCAGGGCTGCATGCGCACTGTCGTGGCATCTTCGTCCCATCAGGGGGACCCAGCTAGCACCGGCCATTGGCCAAGACGTGTTTTAAAGGCCAAGTCTGATGAGCGGTATTATTACTAGCAATTCAGAAGCCTGTTACTGATAATAAGTAACTTAGAACCAATATCACAAACTCCTACTCCTTGACCTTCACAACATTCTGTCTAGAATTACCTTCCCATAGCTTGAGTTTCAAATGTGCGTTCACTTAGACAAGCACTTTCATTTCCTCTACATTCCCACTGAACTCAGTCACAGTGCCTCTGAAAACCTTTGGTTTTGCCTATGGAACTAGATTCTAAGAAGGTAAGAAGTAAGAAAGGTAAAGAATGCAGACTTTCTCCAATTACCAGGTCCTGTACATTTCTTTTTTTGTCTCTTTCTTTCGCTTATTATTTTGTGTATTCCCAAGTTGCTTAGTATAGTACATAGTACAATGTACTTAGTATTTTTTTCCTTTAACTGCTCTATTTTTACTTAAAATGTATGAGGGGAAAAACACTGTCTACTTTATAACACAAGGACGCTTCCTAGTACCACTGATACCATAAAGGAAAGAGCAAAAAATAAATAATCTTTGAAAAATGAAAGTAAGAAATGAAAGAGCTTACCAATGCTTAGAAAATGCTATTGCCCGCTGATTTTAGGTGTGGTTATGCTTTATAAAGTTGCCTCAGACTCTAAATTAGTGACTGCTGAGCCACTGCTCCTAGGGGAAACACAGGGTGACGCTCCCATGCGTCTCTGTCACGAGGTTTTCATCATCCGATCGACACACAGATTTCTTTTATGGATGCATCTGTTGAAAGACACCACACATTCTTGTGGGCTCATTATCAGTGGACGCATGCCATCGGGGACTCGACATCACTAGAGCTGTGCGTCAGCAGACCTTACCTAACAGGGCTTTCTCCCCAAGGCGCAGCAGTCTTCCTGGCCTCCGCAGCACCAGAAGGCACTCCAGCACTTTACTCGGAGGCCGTTTCACACAGTGAAACAAACGAAGAGCACAAAACGTGATGCATATAGCTCAGGAAAAATGTGCAAGGGGGCTTGTTTCCAGGTTGAGAGCTGCGATGAGAAGGTAGAGCACCTCCTTTTTCACCCTCCGCTGGGAACACGCATACTGAGTGAGTCCCGTGTTTCCCTTCTCGGCAGGTCTCCACACATGATTGCAAGGGCCCTACGTACCGATGGGGGGCGGGGGGGTTTACAAATAATTTTACAAGGGAACCTCAATGCAGAGAGTAATCCTCAAATAGGGAATACTTGAATAATGAAGAACAACTGGATTAGGAAGACAACGAGTATCAAATGGAAGCTTTCACCTCTGCAGAATAAAAAGACCTGAAAGAATAGAAACAGTGCTGTTCCATGTGATTCGATGTACGTAATGCCAAGTGTGTGAACCAGCATCTCTCCTGGAGTATCACCAGTGGCATTTTTTCCATGCTTCAGGAAATTCTCTTATGTCTATGAATTTGGGATATTTGAGATAATTCATGTAGTTTCTTTGAGCTTGGCCCTGGCCTCTCTGGAACATTGTTCCCATTGTAAAGTCCAGAGGTAGCCATGTTTCTTTCCTCTTTTCCTCTGTCCTTGCCCCATCGCTCACATTGCAATTGGTGTGGCCTGCTAGAGTTATGCAGAAAAGATTCTGTGATCAGCACCTGTAGGAGAGCATTGGAATGCCATGGCTTGTAGATCATTTGAGAAAGTATCTCTCTGAGCCATATTTAGTTTGGTGTGTTACTAATAAAACTGTGGGTTAGGAGGAGTCAGTGACTCAATTATTTGAATGGTTCTGCCCTCGTTTATGTAATTCTAAGTCTACTGGTGTCGAGACTACAAAGGAAGAGTGGGCCCTCATAAAGTCACTGGTTAGAGGGCCACAGGATATGCTCTCATTCACCAAAATGCCTGGTGCAAGCACCCACCCAATCAATCTCATTGGGACCTTTAAGACATGTGAAAATGCATTTTGGGACCACACAAGGTATGATTGAGGTGGTTGGGAACTATGTCCACCTCCCTTTCCCCTTCATTCACTGAATTCTGGAGAAGCTTCTAGTGAGGAGAGCAGTGAGAGTGTCCTCCCAGCGTAATCTCCGCTGGTTTCTTGATTCCGAGATGCTTTTATCAATGGAAACTGTAATCACCAGAGAACATCAAGTTTCCGTATAAAGTCCTCTTAGCCAGCAGCCAGTCCTGCCGTCTACCAGTGCTGGTCTGTGTGGCGTTTCGCAGGCTGCCTGCTGGATGCCTTCCTTTCCTCTTTACGTTCAGGACAGAAACTCTCTTCCTGCCACCTCATTACCGCTATGATGTCCTGCACCACAAGAAAGGGCTCCCACCAGAAAGGGCTCTGAAGACCCCCTAGGCTCTGGGTGACAGCCTGATATGCATTAATACTGTTGACACCATTACCTAAGGGCTAGCTGAGTGCCATCAGATCAGACACTGATAACTAGCAAGGTACGCACCCACATCTTACTGCTGCAGGACGCATTTTGGTGGAATACGATGGTTTTAAGGCTGTTTCCCTGAACTAAACCATGTGCAGCCTACTTATATATGCACGTATACATGATTTTTAAAGGCACTGAGAGCTGAATCTAGGTCTTTATCCAGATTAAGTATTACATTTTGGAATTATTATTTTAATTCCTTTTGTACTAAAGACTGTGCTATTCTGCTAATGCTGATAAAACTCTGCGGCTCACTATATACCACTAAGCTTGTTGGCAGGAAACAGACCCACGGTGTTTTCTTTGTGAGAACATGGGAAGCAGTTCTTCTAAGGATTAAAGGACTAGGTGAAACTTAATTTTCTCTTCCTTCCCACCAACGTTCTTGCTGAGACCCTATTTCCTCATATAGCTCTTAACAGGGACCTATTTACTCTTCAATGACAGGTTTACATTCCGCAATCCCTGCACATAACCCACTCCCAAAAGAGTCTTCCTGAAACCAAGATCTGTGGCTGGCTGTCCCGTTTTCTGGCCTCCTGTTGCCCAACAGACTGGACCTAAATGCCTTTGTGGCTGTGGACAAGGATCTTCACATTACACGATGTTCTTGTTTCATGCAATAAAATAGTTGCCAGCTGAATTGTGAAACTAGATTAAAATGCTCAGCCAAACTTCTTATTTTTTTGAAACGCTAGTCTTCCTTACACATACTACTTCTTCTCCTGGTTTCAGGAGAATCTGGAATCTGGACACACATCCGACAGTCTCTCCCACCTACCTCCTTCTTGCTCACAAACTTTCTCTTTTACTCTGGCGTACTAGAACATTCTCTCGATGGCTCCCCTACAGCAGGGCTGGCTCAACTTTTTCTATCAAAAAAATCAGAGGGTAAATATTTTAGCTTTTGCAGTCTATGCGGTCTCGACCACAAGTACACAATCCTGTCGCATCACAAAGTGGCCACAGGCAATAAGTAAATGGTGTGGCTGTGTTCCACAAAAACTTCATTTACCGATATTGGCAGAGGGTCAGCGCCGACTTATGGTTTGTAGTTTGCTCATCTCTGTGATACAGCATTAAGGTAAACATCTCCAAAATTACACATGTAAAAAAGTGACAGGTCTGAGGTTCGAAGCAAGGAACACCAAGGGTAAGTGGTGCTATTAATGTAAGTTTGTCCACCTCTTAAAACTGTATTGTATTACAGAATATAATGCTAGGCACATCAAGTCTTTTAACATTCATTTAAAAATCAAATACGAAAGTTCTTATCTCAGCATGCGGATTCACCGTAAGGTGTTTGTATAATACAGAAAAGGGAAGAAAAATATACAAATCTATCATTCTCTTCCCTGCCCGAAACAGGTGTCATTGCTACTGTGGAATTAATTTTTTTAGCCACTGTCTTCTCTCTCCCTGCTACCAGACACACCTGAAGCTTTCTTAATCGACTTTCATTTGACTGATTTCCTAGATTAGCCCTTTCTCTCTGTCCCCTCTGTTAGACCTACTAATGCATCTTCCTCATTCGGCTCCTACAAATTGCGTTTGCTCCCAAACCTGCTTATGTCAGTTTGATTTTAATGTAATCTCACAATTCACTTAAATATAGCATGAACCAATCAAATAGTGTGAGCACAAAGCACTTCCTTAGGCACAATGCTTTGAAAAAATTCAGTGCATGCAAAGTTGCTACAAACAATACTGTCAAATTAGGTATGGACACAACTGGAAAAAAAACCAAAACTGGGGAACATGTAAATATCTAGAAGGATTTGGACTTCTTTGCAAGCCTTGTAATTTCCTGCTTTAATTTAAAGAGCTGAAACGGGCAATCATACAGGCTGCATAATGGGGGCAGCTTATACAAGAAAGAAGCAATTGCACATTCAAGGAGGTGGGCCTTACGCTTTAATATCAGTGCAGTTTAAGACTAATGAATAAAACAAAGTATTTCTGTGTTGTAAGTGGAAATGAAATATTTAGACAAGTTTGGATTGTTATGATTCTGGTTTACTTTTGTAGTAAATCAGTCTCTTGATTTGATCACACAGCCTTCAAAGGCTTCGTGTGTGTGTGTGTGTGTGTCCGTCCCCTTTCTACTAAATCAAAAATCACGCTCCCTGTATATTTCTTTGTAAATGCTTTCATTTAACAAAATATTTGGAAAATACTACCTCATTAAATATTCTTCACAAAAATACCAATTCCTCCAAAATCATATTCGCCCACTTCCCTTGACTGCTTATTTAGAGTAGCCAATGCTTGTCTTCTACACAGTCCGTGAAAACATCTACTCATCCCATAAATAGTCATGGAACGTCTGTTAAACTGTCAATCACCATGATAGAACTAATATCTATTTAAATATCATTGTGTACACTCTTTCTTTGGATAAATCCCTAGAAAATAACTTCTGGGTCAAAGGGGAACAGGAAACTTAAACTACATACCCCTACAATGCATTTTACATATGTTTTCTCAACACAATGTAGCTACACTCTGATACACCCCTGTGTTGAAAATAGCATTAAGTCAAGAATGCACTTAATACTCATAACCTACTGAATATCTTAGCTTGCCCTACTTCAAAAATACTCAAAATAGTGACATTAGCTTAGTTTGGCAAAATCTTCCAATAGAAACCTATGTTATAATATAGTGTTGAGTATCATCTCATGTAATTTATTAAAAGACATGGCATGGCTGACCACCATCACACGAGAGAGGGTCATATTGCAAAATGCCAGCCTGGGAAAAGATGAAAATTCAAAGAACTTTTTCCCTGGAAATGCATATCACTTCTACAACATCATCAAGTCAAAAAACCCTAAGTTAAATCATCGGAAGTCGGGGGGACTTTGCACTTAACTGAAATACACAGGTTCTCTTCCAGGCCCAGAGAACAGGGACCATGTCTTGTTTTTCTTTTTCATCCCAGAGCACTGAACCAAGAGCGTGCCCTGAGTAGGCACTCAAAAATGTTTATTGAATCTTGAATAATGAATAGTCCTTGACTGAAGTACTTATTTAGTAGCATTACAGAGTTTTCCCCCAAACACTCTTAGTAAAGTCAATTAAAAATCATTACTGGCATTTGTAACAGAAGTCAGGATAGGAGAAAATGCTAAAAATACTGCCTTTTGTCAAGGAAGCATCTGAAGGCCTCAGTTAAATCTAACTCCTAGTCACCACAGAGTGGCAACTTACTAGTGCATCCAAGTTCCTAGGAGATGTTCCAACAAGAGTTGGGAATTTCTCAGCAGATAAATTCCATCTGCCACAAGACCACACAACCTGGTTCCCTCCTGCTCACATCTCCTGGTGAGGTGGCCTTGTGAGATCTCACGTCTCACAGAAGCCCTAGCACATCCTCTGGACCACTTGCTCATTGGACGTCATTCGTCCTCTCAACAGATGTACTACACAGAGTGATCATGCTGATCAGGGACATAGCGTTAGGGTGGGCTGAAAAAATTTTCAGAGAAAATGATGGGTATATGGACTTGGAAGCCTGCAGACCACTGCCAAGAGTCCTCCTCATTCCCCTCCCACCGGTCATTCTGGGCAGAGTACATTGGGTTGGCATTTCCGAGACTTTTTATGTTTTCCTTGATCATCAAGTGGGTATTACCTACAGCTTCTTCCCATTATCTTGGATTTCTTCAATCCTCTTAAATAAGCCACACTAGACAACTGGGAATGTCCCTGTATTAACTGGGGTTTCATCTGTGAGATACTTTTGAACCTCTCTGAAAGCTTGACGATAGCTAAGATAGAGTCTCCCTAATGTTAGCTGTTGAGATGGTAAATGGTGAGGTAGAGGATATAGTCAAGTATCTGGGTCAGTGTTTCCCTATCTAGGCCTAAAGAAGACTACGGAGAAGGGTTAAGTAACCAGATCTTTGGGCAAATTTGACAATGACAATAGATGTCATGAAGGGGTGCTAACTCTCCAAGTGTTATCAGACCAATTTGTATATGTGAGATTTTTGAAGTTGCTCTTCAAAACATTCCATCTAATCGATTATCTCTTTGTCCTTTTTCCTTCCCTTTTTTTTTTTAAATTAACTATAGATAATGCAATTGTCTCTGTGTAGCAACAGGGATAGCCCTTTCTTGAAGCTATGTTAAGAACCTAGCTTGTGCTGCTGGTGTGTGGGTCACCCACGTCTTTTAGGCATGCCCTTATATTAATTTGTTAGCTTGCTTGAATCACAGTTGAGAACCCTTCAGCTTTGGTTTGCAGCAATAAATTCAACTGACAGCTGAAATTTGGAACGCTCACTTAATATTGATTCTGAATGTAATAACAAGCGACATGACCTTTTGGATGGTGTAAAATATGGCCGCCACAACATCTGTGCCACATTTCTTGCTGTTTAGTAATATGCTGTAACAGCATGGAGCTGGCATTAAAGCTAAGCTTTATTATCAAGCAGATCACTCCATCTCTCTGGCTTCATTTAAAAAAAAAAAAATGCTATTCAGCTTCTGGAGTTGGTATTGTGTCTAATACACATTGCTGTTTTCCAGACCTAATTTAGCCCGCAGTAAGAAAAAGACAGATATCTGATGATCAAATAGGAAGGTGGAGAAGTGCGGGGAGGGGAAAGGCTACCTGACACCCCAAATTCCAATGGACCAGAAACTGACAAAGTTCTACATGATATTAGCAGGCACTCCAAAAATTCTCAGTTGCATCCTGGTGAAATATCTATGAAGTTGATGTCATTTAGTGATTCTACCAGATGGGAAAATCTTTCCTTTTCTCAGTCAACCCCTCTCTCACCCTCAAATAAATAAATAAAAGAGACGTTACCAGTGGTTTTGGCTCTGACGCCTGAGCATCATTCTAATTTAGCATTGCCCTAGGAAATCCTAAACTAATTTTGCTAGGATGGATACAGGGATGCTTGCATCTGATTTACTCTCAACTGTTTTTCTTTGAAGTCTTGGTATCTTTAAAACATTCTCCAAGAAGGCAGAACATCAATTTGTGTACTTTAAAAAATCCAATTTAAGCAGGTTAAAAATTGTCAAGATGGTCTAACCATATTTCTCCAACAGAATTTCCAACCATGGAGCACACACACAAAATTCTGAACTTGAAAGCATTCTATCATTTCAATATATTCCAAGGCTCAGACTGGCTCATGCTCAGTGAATAGTGGGGATTTAAATCTCTTTATCATGAGAGACAGATCTTGACTCTGAAACAACACAGCATTTTTTTTTTTTCCCTCCACTGCTGTTGATATTTTGACTGTTTGGTTGAGCCATTTCTGGAGGGTACAAGCAGAAAGTTTTAAATCCTATTTCTCTGGAGGGAAGAAAAGAATTAAATCATATTTAGGGAGGTCTTCTTCCCTGTAAAATATACTTCCAAAGTAAAAGACCTGTCAGTAGTTCCAAGGAGGTTAAACACAGAGAAAACGGAGAATGTTTTATTCATTCTTCTGGTTAACAGGGCATCGATCCTATATAATAGGCAAGTGTGGCTACTGCAGGTGCTTAAACTTGGCCTGGTAGTTATCTATATGACAATGATCAATAAGGCACTTTTTATGTTAGGAACTGCAGAGAAGTAGGTCTGATTATTGTTAAGTGTTTTATTCAGAGAAAATACCAGAGTGTATGTATTTGAAAACATCAGACTTCCAAATCCAAACACAGAATTAGAAGAGTTGGCCTATACCCTTTCCTTAGGAAAATCAAGGAGAATACCCCATGGAATAAATTTCCCAAGAGTAGAGAGCATCCTGCCTTTAAAAACAAAACAACAAAATAGGCGCCCCCTGGTGGAGCAGTGGCTGAGGGCAGTCCATGTCCATCCCAAGGTCCTGGGTTCATGTCCCAGGATTGATGGGAACAATCAAGATGAACAACTAAATAAATAAAGTGCTTCCTCCTCCTCTTTCTTCCTGCCTGCCTGCCTCAGCTCACCTTCAATCCTGCCTGCACCTTTCCTTAAAAAAAACAAAACCACCACCACAACAAAAAACAAAACCCAACTCATCAAGTCACAGTGAGATGAGCTGACAATGAAACATTGATCAGGAGAAAACTAAACAGCTGATATGTCTTTAGGTAGATTTTCCAAGACTGACAGATCGCTATCACTAGCAATCTGTGCTACTTTTTCCCATTAGGTTCCATCAATGAGGAGGGTATTTTTGATACACTATTTGTCCCAGTAGAATTCGTTTTAGAAAAGATCAGAAATATTGGAGGTCAGTCCTATATTTCAGGAAGCACATCTTTCTTTATAAAGGCTGAGCTCATTATTCAGTATGAATAATGAGCATAAAATGTGATTGGGCTTCTTTATTGACAGCAGCCTATGCCAGATGGCTGAAATGCCACTTTCATTTCAGGAAGAAAAGAAACCTTTGCAGAAAAGAGAAAGCACGGCATTGCAAGGTGAGATTGTTTTTAATGATTAGTCCCAGGAAATGTCTGGCCCATCTATCCATCCATTCATCCGTCTGTCCATCCACATAGGTGTGTGTGTGTGTATATATATATATATACACACACACACACACTTATATGTAATTAGAAAGTAAATTTAAGCTAAGTAATTGAAATACAAATTTCATCATTAATAGCAAAGCACAAATGGTATTGGGTTAGAGTATCTGTGTAGAGGAGCTAAACGCAGATAATCAAAAACATTTCAGCTTTAACATGAGTTTTTGGCTCTGGGCACAGAATGAATCCATTCAAACTTGGCAAGCAATCACTAATTCCAGGAGTGCATCACTCATCGGTATAGTGGCTGCTTCCTCAAATAGAGATCTTATAAAACTCTCCCTGGTGAAATCAGCAAAGTCATCAGCCATAGCCATATGTTCGAAGCTCAGAGTGGACTGGCCATGAAACAGTAATCTATGAGTGGGGATGGTATGTGGCCAACAGAACCGTGGTCACATGGGTTGAAGGCCTCAGGGTTGTTTCAGCTGTGACCAAGGATGCAAACAAGAAAGCAAAAATCAGAAAAACAAAACCCACTCCTCTTCCAACACTGAATTCTACTCTCTCTTTCTTTTCTTTCTGATTGGTAATTGACTTGTTCTATGAGACACTGGGTAGCTTTGCTGATAGCACTCACTGAGGCCAATAGAAAGTATAAACTGACTGGGAAGAAAAAGTGCCCACACCGACAAGGTAAACAAGCACAGACAGGGTGACTTCAACACCCTCCAAGAGGTAGGATTCAGAGCTAATCTGATTATCTAATATTATGAGCTACTAAGTATCTTTTTGCAGCAATTACCAAGCTTCCCTACAAAAAAAGAGGGTATTTTCTTCAGTACTGCTCTCATCTATCAAGTATTTAGCTTCAAAGCAAAGGTTGAGAAAGGAGTAGAGGGAGGAGGAGAAGGAGGAAAACGAGGAAAACGAGGAGGAGGAAAAGGAGCGACCGAGAAAGACTGAACCAGGTGTCTAATGTTGCAATGTTTCTCTTTTTCTTTCCTTTCTCCTCCTTTCCTCTCTTCCCCTTTTCTCTTATCATTTCTTCCCTTAATTTTGCTGTCCTCTTTCCTTCATTTTTTATCGAAACCCAGAGGATTTTTGTGAGTCCGTAAAAACACGAAAGTCATATTTTGAATATAGCACTGCTCTTGCTCTTTTTGAAACTCCATTTTTGGACTTGACAACGTGGTACCAGTTAGAAAGCTAGACAATCCTTTTGGTCATGGTGCCGCCCGGTGGGACCCACAGCATGCCAGCTCTAATTCCTAAGCCCCCTCTGAGAGGCTTACACCTCCCTAAGATTTGGTTAGATAGCAGCAACTGCGTAGAAGTCATCTGTATGCCCTATTTAATCTGCCAGCAGTGAGGCTGCTTTTGTTTCTGGGCCAGCCAATGACAGACTTAAGGAGCAACCCCCCTCCAGAAACACTTGGCATTGGAGGATGTCACTGTGAATCAAAACGCCATGAAAAAGTGAGGGATGGGCCAGTATAGCATAGAGTCAGAAGCTCCAACTCCAGTTTAAATCCTCTTGCTGCCACTTTCTACCCGAGAAATGAGGTCACCTGACCATTTTTTAACTTTCATTTTGCCAAACTTTTGGGAAGATGCTGGTAATAGTTTCTGCTATTGGTCTAAGAAGAAAAGATGAAACTCTTAACATGGCACTGATGGGCTGATCCTTAATACTGCTCCAAAATTCTTTTGGTTCTTGCTTTCCCTGAACTTATCACATTCTCATCTGATCAGGCGCTCCGTGGTCACGGGGCCATAGGACCTGTGCTGGAGAGACTCCATCTAGTTTTCATTTTTCTGATCAGTTGGCACTTCCTCAGGGCAGAGTCACCTCCCTAATCCCCAGGATGGAAGCTAAGGAGGTAGGGGCTATGCCAGCCATTGGTCATACTCCAGTCCCAGCTAGGGGCAGAGGGCTTGGCACATCTCAAGAACTCAACACACAGTACTTGCTAACACGATGCTATGTGTTAGGTCTTCAGAGCAGAGGGTGAAGAAACCTAACCTCTGTCTTATGGAATTTCTAGGCACTGGGAAGAAGGCAAGTGATATCATTCTGATGGCTTTGAGTATCCCATCTAGACATTCACAATCAGATTGGCATGCGAATAAGATCACTCCGTTTTGGGTACAAAATCCAACTTTGCTGTAACCATTGCCAGACATCTGGGCTCACCAGCCATGGTCTTAAAGTTCTTTCCTCACCCAGCACCCTCCTTGTATTCACAGGCTAGAGCTGAGGCATTAGTATTCAAATTTGATCGCCTCCCTGCAAATCAGTGGCTAAATACATATTTTAATTGAGCCCAGGAGTGTTGGCTTGTGCATACAGTGCAGAAAAAAAACAACAACAAAACTCGCTAGAAAAATGGCAAATGGAAGCAGCCTTTTTACCTTTGAATGGAATACGATACTTACAGAACATCAATAATAATTTCCTTTTGGGGAAAAACCTGCAGCAAGACTAACCTGCTTAAGTTTTCAGCAGCAGTTCAACCAAAAACTAGTTTCATTTTCTTTGGAAAAACAAAACTGTCAGGGTAAGCCAGGTAAGGTAACTGGATGAAATGTAATGCAATTAGTTTTCTGTAATGTTAAGTTATGGAAATTATCATCCACCAATGAACAGGGTCCAACACACAAAACGGTGTTGAGAGGTCAGTGATTAAAATGGGCCACATCAATTAATAAGAAAACAGAACGACCCCAGTGGGTGAGGCTGTAGCCCTGAAATAACACCAGACTTTTTATGAACCATGATTTCTAACCTTGGCAGTACAGAACCAGTATTTTCAACCTTTATGTGGAATGAGCACTTCAGCAACTGTAAGAGTCTTCATGTCTATTTCTTTGTCATATATACATGGGGGCAAGAATAATGACCTCAAAGCAGACATCTCTCTGTCTTTTTACATGATGATTACACATATATTTATTTCCATATCTAGTGTCTTTCTCCTGGGGAAATTACCAGCAGTTCACTGATGACATTAATAGCTAACATTTGTTGAAGTTATTCTAAGATATGCACTGTGGCAGGAGGTTTACGCTTATAATCTTACTTAATCATCACAAGGACCTCAGCAGAAAGGCACAACTGATGTCCCCATTTTACAGAAAGGAGACGGAGGGTCAGAAGTTTTGGTAAAGCATTGAAGGTCACACAGCGAGTTAATGGTGGCTTCGCTGGATGCCACCCAGGCAGCCTCAGTGCAAAGCCCTGGGTCACAACGATGGGTAACTTCATGTCTCAGATCATTCTGGAAACATCCGAGACACATAAAACTCCGGGGGCCTGGAAGGTTTCACGGGAGAGGCCCAAATGGGGCCCTTTCACAGATCGTTCAATCTAACATGGACTGTTTGCTCATAAAAATATTTTCTTAACAATTCAATTATATCTTGAGTTCTAAGTTACTAATATGGGATGCCACTAACATTGGATGCCTTTCCAATTTTTTTGTTTTTAAAAAGACAACCTTACCAACATTCTTAACCTTTCCAGGGGGCTTTTCAATTGCTTGTTTCTGTACCTCGCAATTAACACATAAAGGACTATCTGCTTATGCGGAAGCAAGACAGAGAAAACAAAACAAATGGAAAACACAAACGCAGGCATGTTTGTTGTTTCAGATCGAGGGTTATTTAGCTTGGATAATAAATCATTACAATGAATGTCAACACTGCACCAGGGAAAGGGAGCAGTTAGCTGCATATGCTAATAGAGGACGGGCATTACTAATAAGGAAGAGAAGGAATCATCCCAGCCGCGTGCTAGTTATCACTGCAAATCACCAGACAAACCACGTTCGCGCAGAGCATATGACTGCTGTACGGCGGTGCCGGCAAATACTCACATGTCAACAGCAACAGTTCCCTTACTCCTTCCAAGACTATCCTAGAGTTTAAAAATAAAGCTCTCCTTGTCATGCACCAAGATGTCAGGCTTAAACACATCTGCCAGTCAAAGGGATTTTGCCAGTCTTTACCCCCTTAAGTGTGGTCTAAAGGCTTCAAGTGTATCCGAGTTCAAACTATAAAGAACTGTGATATTATCCAGCAATAAATCCTGTAGCTTTTCCCTTTAATATGTCTCAGATCCACACATTTTCTGCATCTCTACTGCCACCAGTACATCACTGTCTAAATATTGGACGAGAGCAATAATCTCCCCTGTCTCCCGACTCTCATCTTGACTCTTTTCTCTCTAGCACAGTGGTGGTGGTTTTTTAAAATTTTAGTAAAATATACAAAACCTAAATTTTATCATCTTAACTATTTTTGAATGTGCATTTAACAAGCATCAAGGACATCCATATTATTTTGTGCAACCAGCTATGGCCCCATCTGTCTCCAGAACTTCTCCATCTTTCCAAATTGTGTCTTAATGAACTCCCTGTTTTACTTTCCCCCCAGTCCCCGCCAACCAGGTAGAAGTAACATCAAGTAATGTTTGTTCTTTAGGCGTCTGGTTTATTTCACTGAGCGTAACGTCTTCAAAGTTCATTCATGCCAAGGCATGTATTGGAACTTCCTTAAAGGCTCAGCTATAAGCCACATTTTGCTTACCTATTCATCTGTCAGTGGACAACTGACTTCCACCTTTCAGCTCATGTGACTAATGCAGCTGTGAATATTAGTGTGCAATGATTACTTGCATCCCTGGTTCAGTTCTTGGGGGGGGTATGCTCAGAAACAGAGTCGCGGAGGAACTCTTTAATTTTTGGAGGACTAGCCATACGTTTTCTAAGACACTATACCATTTTACATTCTGTTGACTACACAAAAGTATCCAGCTTCTACACACACTTGCCAATGCTTGTTATTTCGTTTATTTCTTCTCGTTTTACCTACCTACCTACCTACCTACCTACCTACCTACCCTATGTACCTATCTATTTAATGTATTTATATGTAATAACAGTCTCCTGAACCGAGACAGAGCCTTCCCGGATCTCTAACAGTACTTCGGATGAAATAATAAGCTCCTTCTCATGGCTCTAATGCCCTGTATGAGAATTCTCTGCAAAAGCCTCTTTAATTCCATCTCTTTCCTACTTTGCTGCCTCCTTGTTTTGCACTCCACACGGTCACCTCCATAAATGGAGAATTAAAATTCTTCTGACATGTCAGACTCCCCCCGTTTTGCATCTTTGTATGGATTAATCCCTTTGCCTTGCAGGCTCTTTCCTCCCGTATTTTCAAGGCTGGCTTGACCTCATCCTTCAGTCTCAGTTTCTGTATCACCTGGTCGCCAAGAGAACTAGCAGCACTTCTCTTGGAACTCCCTCTTCTCTTTCTGCCTTTCCCAACACACCGGCACTGATGTCAGTGTGTGATGGAATCATCCTTTGGCTTATGCCTTTACTGCACTGGTCCTCGCCATTTCTAGGTGGGGATCCCATGGAGAAGAGCCCGGTTCTTGCGTGGCTCACGGTGACACCCTCAGCGTCCCGCAAAACGCCCAGCACACAGTAGCAGGCATCGATGATAACCTCGCTGAGTTCTGAGAAAAGTTAAGAGAAGAGTGTCCCCTGCAATAATTCATCAGCTGTGGCAACAGACACTGTGAGTCTTATTAGCTCTGAAAAAAAAAAAAGAAAAAACAAAAAACAAAAAACCCCACATCTCAATAACAATGGGATCAATTTTGACATTAACACGAATATTACCAAAACCCAAGAGATACGTTGAAATTCACTGAGCTCCTTGGCAGATAATATAAAAGCTCTGATTTGCTCTCTAGAAACAAGAAACTTTTATTTATGGCTTCCCAGCTCTTGCTAATCCTGCCCATTAGGCCAAAATACTGCATTTTACACCAGATGCAAGATCATACAAGGGACTGATGTAATACCTGGGCGCACAACCAGCTGGCAGATTTAACACTGAATTCCCCTCTATTCAGAAGGCACAAATCAAGCCCGAGATGACTCTTTTTTTTGACAGATTCCTGCATGTTCCTCATTATGGCTAGATGAAAGAAGACAACGCAGAGGCTGGGGGCAGAGCCCCCCCTCCCTGCATTTGCATACTGAGTCATTTGTAAAGGAAAAGGAACACATTCCTGCATTCGCCCAGAGGTGAATGTTTACTCAGAAAGGTGACTTCTGACATTGACAATAATGTCAGTTTTCCATTTGCATATTTTAAGGTAATGCATCCTTCCTTTAAGTGCTTTCAGTGCAGCTTCTTGGTTCCCCTCTTCAGTGAGCACTGTGACCCAGGGACCTCTAGGTCTCAATTTGAATAACTTTCTGGGAGGAGTGAAAAATGCAATCAGCCTTCTCAGGAGCCCAAGGACGGACGGGGTTGTTGAAAATCCAGCAGGGCTATGCGTCCTCCTTGCATCTTGCATCTGCCTTGTGCCACCCCAAACACCCCCACCATCCTCCACTAGCTAAGGGCTGCAAGTTTCACCCCAGGCTGCGGATGAATCTTTCTCTAAAATGTGGCGTATCCCCGGAGATTGGGCTGGAACTTTCGCTCAGGTGGCTGAGCTGTTCATCAGCATAGCGGTTTGCCCAGTCAGCTCCAGCCCAGGGGCTGGTGGAGGGGAGACACGGGTACAGCTCCCCCTGGGCAAGGGGAGGAGGTACAGCCATGCAGAGATCACACATATGCTTCCTGGCTCTGCATGAGGGCGACAGGCTGGAGATGGCAGACTGGCAGACAAGAGGCCTCACTGCCCACCCCGATCCCCTAAGAGCATGCTCCGCTAGAAAAAGGCAGGCACCTTTGCCATAAGCAACTCCGTGGAGAATCTGAAACACAGGGCCGGACTGAGGGTGTTCTCTCTAATTCCAGATTACCACGCTTACACAGCACCTTCAAGGGACGACTATTTCTCCAGAAGCTCCTGTTTGCCAGGTGGGACCCGACACTGAGGAAGACAGTATCTCGCTCCTTGGAGAGCTGACAATCTAGACAAAATCGCTGAATTAATTTAAATAGGAGATAAGAAGCCCGATGATGTAAAAACAGATGGTGCTTGAGAGCAGGAAAGAGGAAGCTTACTTAACTGTGGGTGGCATGGGGGGTGGGGGGCATAAAAATTTCCCAGGAGAAGTAAAATCTGGATAGAGATATTAAAATTAATAATAATAATAATAATAATAATAATAATAATAATAATAATAATAATAATAAACCGAACAGCTTGGATCTCAACCAGGATCTCAGAAAGGGAGATCTCAAAGGGGGAAAGAAGACTCAACAGTGTCAGTTTCAATCCCAAGAGTATTTTTTTGTCTTTTTTTGGCCACAGCTGTAACGTTACACATCGCGAGTTCTCAGCATCTCCCTGTCAGCTAGAAGCATTTAAAGATGCCGACGCTCAGAAGCAAATAGAGCTAATACACGCAATTCGGAAACTACCCACACCATCAGCAGGAGGGGCCTGGAAGTTCTGATTAAGACACTTTTCCAAGAAGAAAGCTTGGATGAGCTATCTGTCAGTTACTCACGGGCTTCTTTGCCAGGCAGGGAAGATCGGGCTAAAGCAGGAAAAAAAAAAAAAAAAAAAAGGAAAAATACTTTCTGTAAATTAATGGTTGTCAAGTTCAATATGTTGGATTGCTGGGAAAGGCTTAATTAAAGTAAACAGACAATTTAAAGCGAGGGGGAAGGTCAGCCTACACGGGAAAAAAATTCTAGGTATTAAAACAAATTCATGAAAAGTTGTAAATCTCACTGCCATTTATCATTGACTCCGGGCAGGGGAGGTAATAGAGTTAGCAAACTGCCCACAAAGTGGGATTGAGCAGGACTTTGGTTATTAAAAAGTGCTGAGCAATTGAAGGCAATGTGATTGCACCCACTGAAAGCAATTCTCTTCTGTTCTTCTAGTCTCCCGCCCACCAGAAACATGCTACTACTGCTGCGGGGAGAGCACACCTTAAAATTTACAGGGCAGTCTGCAGATGGATGAGTAGAAAACTAAGTGGCAAAACCTGAGACTTCTAAGAGTAAAGACCCCAGAGCAGGGACCCCACCTTAGCAACTTGAGTCTAGGACACACCCCCAGATACTCCCACCATTTTTACTCCAGGGAACCTGGACACGCCCATGAGGAAGAAGCCCCGCCCCTCATGCATATTCAAGCTCTCGCCTGCCTGAGTGACAGGCCGGCAGCACAGGTCAGACACACGAGTGCATCCCCTTGATGTGACTTTTCCGGCAGCAGGGAGCTTCAGCTCGCTGTTTCTGCTTCTAATACACTTGCTGTGTGATCCTGACCCAACGGCTCTCTCCCCGGATTCTTTCTGGACGGACCCGGCGTCTCTTCAGTGTGTCTCAGCTCCCTCACCCTCATCACTGCCATGAATATGAGCCCCATTTTGTACCCACTGCCTCTGGATCTCAGCTGGTGGCTCTGTTGGAGACACTTGACATTTGCTCATCACTTGGGAGCGTGAGGCTGCAATTTTTATCTCTAAGCATAAAGAATCAAGTGCAAAGAACAAACTGACATTGACTAGCAAGGTGGGCAAAGACTGCTGGTGAAAACTCCGCTTCCTATGGTCCGTGTAGGTAGGAAATGAAATGTTGCTCTCGACAAGATGGACCGTGAAGCCCTCTACCTCAAGAAGTTTCTTGTAAACGATCTTTTAAAACATTCACTGATGTGGACCCTCTTTTGCTCTAAGCAGTGAGCCTTGCCTGGGCTGCCTTCACCCAGAGACTTGTAAGAGACTCTTTTTGCCACTTTGAGTGCCAGCATTTAACAGTATGTGCTTTCGGGTCCCCCGTCCTGGTTTCTGGAATGGGTCTGTTGGGAGAAGGCACGTCGGAGAGAAAGTGAGAATGTGGAATTTATAAGCTAGATAATCAGTGATAATGGAAAAGAAATAAAGGGAGGAAGGGAAAAAAAAAACCCACCTCTGACAGCTCAATTGGATTTTGGTAAAGTATTTCCTGCATGACAGTCATTCTTTAGACCCAAAGACAGCAACTTCTGGAGGATAAGATGTAGAGGCCAGAGTGTAATTCTTCTGGTAACAACTGTAGGAAGAATTCTGATTGCCTTGCAACCTCTATGTAAACTTAATGAAGCATCTTTAGTTGGAGGTTTTTAAAACTGGGTCAAAGGAAGGGGAAAACACCCTGAATGCTGATGCTACTTTATAACAGATTACAGACGGTGTGGCACTAAATCTGTAAAAGCCTTTGCCTAAGCACTGGAGTCAAAGAAGCCGGGGTGAAGTTCTCCCACAGAGAAGAAGAGAGGAAGTAGGTTTGAGGACCTGCAGAAGGTACCCCACCCCACAGCAACACCCACATACACATCCCTCTCAGAGAGCTGGGTGGTTGGGAGGCTTGAAAACTAAATGGCAAAATCCAGTTATAAACATTAATATTTTGATGACAGCACTAATATTTTTGTGGACTATTATTTGTTGAAATCATTTTTCCTAATTCATAGGTCCTTACTTGGGCCTTTTTCCAGAGTTAAAGAATTTCTACGAGTGATTTCCTTGGGGTCACTTATTCATTCTGCAAAATGTTGGCAGAGAGCCTGCCAAGTACCATTCTAGGTCCATGGGTTGGTTATCTCTTTGAACCAAACAGACCGAATATCCCATCCGGGTGAGCTGATGTGTTACAGGGTGGAGGCAAAATAATAATAATGGAAGAAATGATGACCTATCATATTAGAAACTCTTAAGGACCATAAAAAAAAAAAAAGTAAACGTCAAAACCAAAAACAACAGGATAGGGGGACTGAGAGTGAGGGGTGGGTGGCAGAGAAGGTGGTCTTCTTTTAAAGCTAGGGTCAGGACATATGGAGGAGATTCATCTACATTGTGCTGGAAGAGAGGTGCAGGAGCGTGTTTAGAGGGAAGTGACTCACTATCTCACCTGCAGATATTCCTGGACATTTCTGCAGCAAGTGGCATTCATGGGGCCACCTCCTGGACAGCGTGGACAGAGGGACAGAAGCCAGCTGCAGGCGGGGCCCACTGAGCCACCAAAGCCGACTTGTTTACTGCTAAGCATGTAAGCCAGCAAAGCATGCCCAGTTGCCTAATGCAAATGACTGTCAGGACTTCAAGGAAGAGCCGCCCCAATTCTAATGAAGTGGAAGAGGAATGAGGGAGGAAGGAAAGAAGCTGGACTAGCCCAGCTGTCTGCCATGGGAGGTTAGAATACAGTCTCAGGCCCCGGCTATGCAGCCCCATGGTCGTCCTCCCGTGTCCCACAGCCTCCCAATATATTAAATTCTCTCCTCATCTGATATAAAGTAATAACCGAGTTGTCACCGCCCTGAACAACAAAAGGTGCAATGACCTTATTTCTTTTTCGTTTAGAGGCATGTCACAGTCCCCTACTGATGGACGGGAGAGAAGCCCCTGGACTTCGGGAAGAGAAACCACAGTCGAGCCCCATCCTGGGGAGACAAGAAAAAAGAAGACTGAGGACAAAACGTAGCACGTGGAGTTTAACTGGCAGAGGGTATGCAATTTCAGGTAGTCCAATCGCCTCCTCCCACAGAATCACTCTCTAGGACGACGATGCTCACGGATAAACGACTGCAATGTTCTGAATACTCATCAAAAATTCAAAACGAAGATAAAATATCTGAAAACTAAAATCTACTTTAAGGAAAAAATGAACAATGTTTTATTTCACAATCTGAAACTGGCTCCAGGTTTTGGGGTGGGGGTGCGTCATCTGCATGTTTGGAAACTAGCCCTCTTGTCATTATTGCTATAAGAACATCGTAGCTCAAGGCTCCATTTCTCAAGCAACAAATTCCAAGTTCTCCTCCCAAGGGAGCCGGCCAGGACCTGGACATCCACCCTGCTGGTAGGAGCCGAGGCACGTCCATCCCAGGCAGAGCACAGCTTCCAGGCACATCCAGGCTTGCCCACCCAGTTGCTGTCTCCATTCCGGTCCCATCTGTCCTCACATCCCCGTGACTCACAGCCCCACGCCCACCTCGCCATCATTCTTCATTGCTCATGAGAACCGATGACTTTATCCTCATGAAATTTTATGACACCACGCAAGGCGCAGGAAACTGCAAATTTTTTCACTTACACGGTCAGAATCCTAATAGTTATTTCCATGTGCAAAGTATGAGTCCTAACACATAGCAAATGCTAATAAAAACTAACATTCATGAGGCTGTACTTACCACGTGGTGGGTCCTTATGAACGCTGGACACTGAATATGTGTGTGCTGCAAAGTCTCTGAATGTATTACTATCACAAAGTTCACAGTTGGTTTTTGGTTACAGGAGCCATTGAGAGGTTAAGGACTAGCTACTTAAGTAACAGCCTAGAAGAGGCAGAACCAAGATTTAAACCAAACCCAAGATTCTGGAGCCATAGTTTTATTAAATGCAACTGCTACTCACAATGAAGAGCAGTTATGATTTCATGAAAATAGACACATGCAAGAATTAAAATAAATATTAGGCAAGAATTAAGCTATCCACATACAGGCAGTTCGGTGAAAAGACTAATAGAGCAAATGTCAGAGGACACAGAGCTAGCAGGGCTCCAGCTTTAGCTCTGCCTATTACACTACACCAAGATCATAGGGCCCCCCACCCCTGGCCAGTGACACCTAAACAGAGTAACAGAACAAGAGTTTATCAAAGGACTATTTAAAAACGTGCTGCCAAGGTTTTGGGAAACTAGAAGGAAAGTTGCTATGCTCCAGGGTTATCAAAAGAGGAAACATTTGCCCTCTGTCACCCTCAAGGAACAAGTAGAAAGAGTGATTCTAGAACCTCAGAGAGCAGTGCCTGGAGCTTATCATCTGACAGGGTGTGTGCAGCAGGTACAGGCCAGCAGCCAGTCCAGGGCACCAGGACAAGGTGGAAATTGGTCATCGTGCCCATGTCCCTTTCCAGTACCATGTGATCTCTGGGAAGATGAGCGTTCCCATGGATGTTGCCTACATGGCCAGCTTGTAGGGCAGAGGTCAGGTCATGAAGGACCAAGGGGCATGGAAAGATCAACATAAAGTATGTGACACATCATGATTATGACAAATGGGGTCACCTCTCAGCCTCCCTGGGACTCCACGTCCTCTTCATGATAATGAGACAACTGGTCCACCTACAACTTAACTGGTTTCCAACTCTGATACTTTAAGGTTTTATGAGTCCACCCTCCACCTATTTTCACCTAGATTTTCAGAATAACTTCACCAGATAAAGCCTAAAAGACAGTCCTCAGCAGGTACACGCTAATGAGGTCCAGCATCATTTCTGGATGTGTGTGTGGAAAGCATGGGGGCAAGGTCATGACTGAGGTGGGCGGGGCCTCTTCTAGAAGGACCCAGGGCATTGTCACTTGACTCCATCAATCTGGAAGAAGTCACCTGCTTTGCACAGTCAGACAGCTGGAGCCCCATCACTGTGCTCTCAGGACCAACAGGCTGCTAGGCTCTGAATGGAGGTACGCCCGCAACTCGGGGGGAAGGAGGGCTGGCATTGGGTACAGGTAGATATGGCGTCCCTCATGTCAGGTGAGGTTTATCTAAGCAGTCTCTAGTGGGCTCTCAGGCAACGGATGAGCTGCTCTTAGTTCCTAGGGCCTCTGGTGAGGTGTTAAGTGAAAATATAGAAGACGCAAGCTCTCCAAGAGGATATCTGCCCTCCCCAGTCTCTGGGGATTCTCATTTGCTTGTTCTCAAAGGCAGAGGTGACCAACATGCAGTGAGTTCAAGGGTGTTGGAATTTTCCTCCTGGTTTCCCCATTCCTCCTGCTCAAGTGAATGCAAAGTTGAATCTTTATAGAATCCTTTTCTCTCGATTCCTAAGAAGGAATATTAGAGTTAATTATGATCTTCTTTAAAAAATGAGGAGAAATTCTCAGTCTCTCTGGGCTCCTAAGCATAGTGAACTGTGT
>RJWH01009167.1:0-24656 GCA_004363575.1 Solenodon paradoxus | reverse complement strand
CTCCTCGCTGCAGCACGTAGTCACAGACATGTCGGTGGCCCCTCGACACCTCTCTCCTCGCTGCAGCACGTAGTCACAGTCCTGTCGGTGGCCCCTCGACACCTCTCTCCTCGCTGCAGCACGTAGTCACAGTCCTGTCGGTGGCCCCTCGACACCCTCCTCGCTGCAGCACGTAGTCACAGTCCTGTCGGTCGGCAGTTAGAATGATTATTTGAAATAGCCTTCGTATGTGTCTTTTTTCCCTTGAGTCCTAACTGATCATGCTCATTGTTACTACAGTAATTGAGGACTGAAAGGATCCTTTAAAGCTGCCCTGTCCTACATCCTGCCTGATGCAAGGAACCCCCAACTCCTTTGTCCCTTAGGTTGCTGGGCCCCTGAATCTCTGGGTGATCCCCTGTTTCCCCTTGACTTCTAGCAAAGTAATGTACCTGGATTGAAATAATTCTGTTCAACTCAACCATTTCACATGTAGGAGCCTCTCCTCTGCTCTCAGAAATGCGCAAAGCTGTTGATCCAGGAACACTGCAGTATGTGACAAAAGATTTAAGACAGGCTGAGTTATGACAGCTGGGCAGCTGGTTCAGTTATGACTTGTCCGTTCCCTGCATTGCTGTGTGTCTGTAAAGGTCAGAGTCTCCTAACATGCAGTGATAAGATCATCCAACACACTCTGCTCTGTGAGGAAAGCACAGCTGGATGTGTGTGTGTGGTGCTTACTGACTTTCATATGAAAGAAAAGTGGACCTACTGTGTGTCACCCAAAGTGAAAATGCACAGATCATAAGATAGACCAGTGCTTTGTGTCTCTAAGAAAAAAAAAAAGCACAAAGTAATTTATGCTAGTGAAGGGGCCGTCTTCATCTATTATACTGCCTTTGCTTCTTTGTGAAGTGGCAGCTGGCTCTGTTTATGTGGGTGACTGCTGTCCTGCTGATTGTTTGTCTGCCTGTCCTCTCGCCAGCCCCACACTGTCTCGTTGGCTGTAGCTTTATGGTGAGTCTTGAGGTCATGTAGCATCGGCCCGTCACCTCTGTTCTCCCCTAATGTTGTGTTGGCTATTATGGGTCTTTCGTTCATCCAGATAACTTGTGAATTATTTTGTCTGTGTCCACACAGCAGCTTGCTGGGATGTTGACTTAGATTATATTGCACCTAAGATCAAATTGGGAAGAGATGACATTTTGATACTGTGGAGTCTTCCATCCATAAATATGGAATATCTCTCTGTAGATGGCTTTAACGAAACCCCATTAGTGGTAGACAGTACCTATAAAACCCTGTCCATCATGGAGCTGAACTTCGATTTGGGCTCGCTGGACACCGAACAAACGGGTAAATGAGAGTAGATCAGAAGGAAATGAGGGAGGGGGCGTGGAGTTTGGGGAAGGTATGTGTTTTAAACTGGGGGTCAGGAAAGGCTCACTGTGTGGTCGATGGTTCAGCCAGGATCTGAAAGGTGAGCGAGAAGACCATGGGCACCTGGGAGGAGATTCTGTTGGAGGGACCACCGGCACAGAGACCTAGAGTTAAAATACTTTGTTGAAATACTGACTCCATGAACTCCATGAAAATATTTTGCGTGCACTTAAGATGATCAAGGGACATTCTGCTTGTTGTCATGGCATTTGGGGGGTGATGGTGGCATTGCGATGGGGCCTGTTCTCCAAGCCGACCTGACCCCACAGGACCCAGTCTGTTGCCGGAGCTGTGGTCTGTCAGGGAAAAAACCTGGGTGTTGGCACAGAATGTTCACCAGGTATGTTTGCAGTCCTTTGGGGAAGCTCATCAGCTCCATTTCCAGGCTAAATAAACATCCCGCCAAGGAGGATAGTGATGTGTGCAGAGGGAGCCTGTGAAATCTTTGGAATGATAGGCTTTGGGCCTTCAAGTTGACCTAAGTTTATTTTATTTTTTTTAAAGACTCTTCATTATAGTTTAATTTTAGACTTGCAGAAAAGTTGCAGAGACTCCAGACAATTCCCACACACTCGTGACCCAGCTTCCCCTGATGTTAACTTAGAAAAGCAGTGACGTGTGTGTGTGTGTGTGTGTGTGTGTGTGTGTGTGTGTCTGTTGTCTTGTGGTCCTTTGATAGCGCCTCACACTCACCTCCTGGGTACACGCCGGCCGTGGCAGAGCCAGGCAGGAGCTGCTTTGAACTTGGGTTCCAAGTGAGATACGGGGAGAACAGTCAGCTGTCTGAGGGCACCGAGCACCGTGTGAACTCACTGCCACTTGAACTTTATTTAGTAGAAGACAGGCCTGAGATACTTAACATGGACGTCCCTGCTCTCATGTGAGAATTCCATTCTGCTCGAGTCAAATGCAAGGGAGGTGGGGCATGTTCGCTTTTGCTTGTTGTAGGCTAAGTCATCGTCTCACTTTTCCGCACCTCGTGTATGAGCCCGAAGACACAGTGGTTACCAGCCATTAATGTATGAACCAGGAGCACCAAGCACCGTTCATCCTCTTACCTTCGTGCAGCTTTATCCGTGGTATTTTTCTAGAAGTGTCCAGGTCGCTTCAGAAGGGGTCATGGAATCCAAGTGAAGGCAGCTCTTGGCACTGCGCTGGGGCAGGCGGGGCCCACGCCCTGCCAGGAGGCTGATGCCGTCCCTCAGGACGCAGCTGTCTCTCGTGGAGACCGTGGGACAGCTGCTCTGGCCCAGGCTGTGGGAAAAGAGACGTGGAAATGGCAAGAGTCCTGGCTGAGTGCCAACTGGTGTGTGCAGCGGGAGCCCTGCCGTGGACACAGCTTTGCCAGTGGGCAGTGCCTTCCCGAGGACGGGGTGGAATTTTCCGAAAGCGGGAGGGGAACTCAGCCAATGTGGCCGGTGGAATCTCTTGTTCTCTTAGAGGATGGTCGACTTTGTGAAGGGCTGTTCTCCTAGTGGAGAGGCAGACAAAATACTTTCGTGCTTTTAATTCCTCTTGGCTGAGGATAGGTTTTTTTGTGTTTTTTTTAATACATTTTTTTCCCCTCCCAGGGCCCATTCAGAAAAATGAAGTTTGTACCTGTGGGTTAAAAAATACCACTTATACTTTTGACCTCAAAAAATTCCTCTTAGAGATATTTTTGTTTAGCTTTACAGACAGTAACTACACAGCCAACTGCACTCTGTGTGGTGTGGGTCTGCTGCTGCGCCTCTGCAGACGTGTTCTGTGAGTGGCAGCGTCCCTGGGGCTTGCCAGTTTGTTTTCTCTTTTCCTCCTACGTTATTTATTGGTAATACTGGTTGTGCCAGTGCTGCCTGTATGATTTACAACAAGGCAGTTCCGTTGTTGAGAGCGAGCCAGACAGTGCCAGGTCTGTAACAAAGTCTCCTGGAGGCAGTTTTCACCAGCGAGAGTGCCATCTCACCGGGAGCCACGCTGCAGTGTCCCTTCTTGCTCGTGGGTCCCACCCCAGAGCAGCTGTTCCTGGCTTCCTGGTATCTCTCCCCCCAGCCACTCGGGGAAGGACACTTCACTCCTGCGTTTCGATGCGGAAAACAACTTTGGGAAGTTTCAAAGCCTCAACCAAAGGCACATGAATAGTGGGTGGTAAAGTCAGCATCCTTGGGCTGATTTCCAGTCCCAAGTCCGTGCTCAGTCACTGAAGCCAGGCATCAGCAAGTGGCCGGTGGGCCAACTCATCCTCCACCTCTTTTGTTTTAAAGGAGAGGTACAGGCAGAATGGAGGCAGAGAGAGAACAGGCAGAGAGAGAACGAAGAAGCATTTTATTTATTTAGTTGTTCATTTTGATTGTTCCCCTGCCCCGGATGAGGAGGACAGACCCAGGTCCTTGGGGGTGTGGCTGAGCTCGGCCAGAGGTGGCAGACCCCCCAGGATGTGCTCTTGTTGAAAATACAGTTTTATTGGAACGCAGCATTTCCATCATTTACATATTGCCTGCGGCTGCTTTCATGCTCCAGTGACGGAGTTGAGTAGCTGTGATAGGGACCAGCTTGTCCTCAGAGCCTGAGGCCAGTCACTGTCCTGCCCTTTACAGAAAGTCTGCCAGGCTCTACACTGGCCAAGCGGAGGAAGCCTTCGCCTCCTCTCCGGTCAGCACTTGACTCCGAGGAAGACCTTTGTGACCGAGCCCTGGCTTCTCTGAAGAGGTGTGAATCACACAGTGAGCACAGGGCCGGGCCCGGCCTTGCGACTTACTGACTAGTAGGTCGTGGTGGAAATAACACAGTGGCTTTCAGACCAGGTCTGAGGAAATGGAGTTTCTCCCTCACATGTGGAGCACTCCCCTGGGGGCCTAGCCATCCTGGGAGAACCCAAGAGCCACATGGAGGCCGCCTGTGAGAGAGCCCGTCTCCCGCCACCCCCCAATGGTCATCATGCGAGTGAGCCCATGCTGACTGTCCACCCTCGTTCCCATGGTGACTTCCGAGGGCCCCGAGCGAGGATGCAGGAGGACCCCCAGGCCTGTGAGAGGTGGTACGTCACTTCTGTTTTTAGGAGTCACGTTTTGGGTGGTTTGCTGACGAAGAAGCACCCCCGACAAGGTGAGCTAAGACCTGGAGAGGAGCCGCGGTGCCTCTGGCTCGGAGCAGTGACACGTCACGGCAGCATGGCCCTCGGGGACGCTGCTTGTCCACGACAGTGCTGTGTGTTCTGAACAGAGAATTACACTTGCTGGTTCCCAGACTGGATTCCTAAGGGCTCTGGAATCCGTCCTGGACTGAGAAGAGAATGGAGGCCACTTGACTGTGAACGTCTCATGGGAAAGCGTGTGTAAAACCTGTGTAAAGCAGCTTCTAGAACGCTTCCTAAAACACAGAAGTGAAAACACGCGTGCTGGACTTCCTGGGTACGAAAAGCCGAACACGACTGATGAATTGGTCTTAGCTTATAGTATTAAGGGATAGTATCAACTTTTCTTCCTTTTTCAATCGTTATGTTGCATGAAGGCGGCTTAATGTGATACTGTTTGCGTCTAAGCAGAAGTCCAGGGTTGTGGGCGTGCTGGGATGGGCCTGGGAACACGCTTTCTGAGCTGCGCGTGTGCTCAGAGTCCCCACAGCCTGGCCATCAACGTCTGACTGTCAGGCTTGCTTCTGTGACTGCACTGAGCATCTCAGGATGGACTCGAAGCCCAGAGAATGTCTGCGTAGTGGATTCTTTGCCCATGATGAAGACCCAGCTCATTCTAGTCCAGCGCCACCTGTGTCAGCTGCACAGGGGCAGTGTGGGCAGGATCTGCAGGCCTGCATCCCCGCTCCAGCGCGCTCTCTCCAATCTTAAGACCCACCCACGTTGAACCTCTTTTGGGTTTTCGTGTTTCTGCCACAATATCTTCCAACCAAGCATGCAACTCCAGACCTTGTTATTGACAACAAATTATAGACCATGCGTGTATACTTTGCACCCCAGAGTTTAAAAACCAACAAAACTACCAAGTAAAAGTCAGGACTGACTGCTTTTGCAGCTCTTTGTCCTGAGAATAACCTCCGCAAGAACGGTCCAGTGCGCTGTGTGCAGAGGGCTCTGACGCTGCCTCTGCTTCTCGTGTGGATGCTCCCAACTGCTCTGCTACGTCCCCTTCTTGTTTGCAGGCAGCGTTCAAGTTTCTGTCTTCACTGGCTCCGTGTGGCTTTCTGATTATGCAAACCATTAACATGATCCGAAGTCTGAAGTGTAGAACAAGGTAATTCTTTCACTCTGTTTCTGTCCCCACAGTTTTCAGTTGTAAAGTCATCCTGTTTCTTTTTGTGTGAGTCTTCCATTTCCAAAAAAAAGTCACCTTTTTACACCTCTTTTTCTTCACGTAGCAGTGTATTCTGGAGACCGTCTCATAATCGGCGGTGGAGTGCCCCTTCCTAGTTTTTTCATGCCGCGCATACTATACTTCATTCTTTGAACAAATCCATGTGTAAACGTCTAGGTTCCTTCCTGTAATTTACTCATATAGTTTATGTCCTAATGAATAACTGTGGTTATATTTTTTAATTAAAAAAATGTTTCACATATTATTCAGGTTGATTTTGAGTATTTTTTAAAAGAGGCATAGGCCGGAATGAAGGCAGGCAGGTAGGCAGGAAAAATGAGGAGGAAGAAGCATTTTTATTTATTTTATTCAGTTGTTCATCTTGGTTGTTAACGTCCTTCTCAAAATGTGAACCTGGGTCCTTGGGGTGTACGTGGGCTGTGTCCAACCCCTGCTCCACCAGAGGCGCCGCTTGTGAGTGTTTGGTGCTGTATATGGACTTTCATCTTCCATGGCACCTCTGCTTCTTGCTGTAAGAAAGCCTGTTGTGTACATGTATCCCGCTACTTTACTTTGTTTCTTTGTTGTTTACATTAGTTTTATTATTTCTCGGGGGTTTTCCCAGTATATGATCATATCAGCCAAGAGATCATTTTTCTTTTCCCATTATTATGCCACTCATAGCTTGCTTTTGTCTAAATGGATTATCCAAGAACCATAGCACATCGTTACTTAGTGGTATTTGCTAACCTTGTTCCTAACCTTTGTAAGATCGCTGCTGAGTGCGTGTGCGCGTGAGTGAGACTGAGAGGTTGTGATTCATGCGAAGGCAGCGTCCAGCAACTCCTATTTTGTGGAGTTCTCTTTGAGGAACAGGTTGTTGAATTTCATTGAATTTTTTAGTATTTATGGAGATAATCATGATTTTTCTCCTACACACTAATAATATGTTGTATGTTTTTATTGGATTTGGAAACATTGAAGCAGTCTTAAATTCCTGAAGTAGGTCTCATGGTTTTTGTTGTTTTCAGTGTGACGGTGGATCTTTTTTGCTCCTGTATAATATTGTTTTGATGTTATTCATGAGTGAAATTAGTTTCTAGTTTATATTAAGTACACATACATATTATACGTAGGATACATATGTGTGTGCGCGTGTGACCCTGCGTGTCAGGGTTAGGTATCAGTGTTGTATTTGCCTCATAAAAATAAAATAACTTCTCCTTTCCTGTGCTTTGGGTAATTTAAACGTAATTCGATTATCTGGTTTTTGAAGGTCTAATCAAATTCCCCTTGTGAAATTCTGATTGTGAATTGGACAGTAGAATTTGATGAACATTTTCATTGTGTGAAGTTTAAGGATTTCTTAAAAAAGATTGTATGTTCATAATTGTAAGTATAAACAAAAGTAGCCAGAAATTTCTCTGAAACCAATCTCATTTCCAGAGATTCTTTTTTTTTTTAAAGAGAGGAAGGCAGTCAGGGACGGGGAAGAAGCATTTAAGGAAGGGATGGAGGGGAGGGAGAAACGCCCTTATTTATTTAGTTGTTCGTTTTGATTTTTCATCCTGACCCAGGTTTGAAACCTGGGTCCACACCAGCGTCTCAGTTGGCTGAGCCTCATGGGCACTCCAGAGATTGTTTTAACTGGGACTTTGCACCACGGCAGTACGTAACGTGGGGGCCTGCCGAGCCTGGAATCATTGTGTTAGAGGGAGCGGAGCGGCTCCTGAGCCTGCCTTCTCTCTGCGTGCGATGGTCGTGGCGGTCAGGCAGGTGATAGACTGGAGTGGCGCCAAGTGTGGGCCGTGGGGGCTGTGAGTAGCAGCTGTCCCTCACTCCCGACCAGTGCTGCTTCCCAGGAACCTCCCAGGAATGTGAGCCCACGTGGGCTGAAGAAAGGCTGAGACATCAGGCTTTTCATGTAAAATCTTTGATTTTTTAGACTGGGTTAATTTAAAAATGAAAACACAGTAAATGTGCCATCACCCGCTGTCCCAAGGCCACACGGAGTATGGTTCTGAGGTTGTGAGCAGGTGGTCTAGCTGGATTTGTGGTTCAACACACTCCATAGGAGAGGCTGAGCTGTGTGGACACATGGAGGCCGCTCTGCAGGTGACTGTCCTGCATGTGGTGACCGCCTCTGCAGCTGGAGCAGCACACAGGCACTTGGGTGACGCCCGGCCCCTCCGTCTCCTGGCTGCACCCCGCCTCCTGCGGTGCACCCCCTGTGGCAGCACGGACAGCCCTTCATGGTCTGCGTGGCCCCGCGGTCCGTCCCCCTCAGTGTGTGTGCGGTGTTTTGACTGCTTCCTCCTGATGGCCCCGCTCGTTTCGGTGAGAAAGACCTGTTAGGAGGGAGGGTACTTCTCGCAGCCCCATGGCTGAGTTCTCGGGCGCTTCCTGGGATGTTCCTCAGCAGACTGCTGGCCTCTGCCCCCAGCACTGTGCACGCCCTGTCTCTGTGCCCCTCGGTCATTGCCAGTCTGCTCTGGGCCGCTTCGTATAGTGAGAACAGGCATGTGCTCCGTTCCCTTTCCGTCTGCTCCTCTCGGGGTGGCCTCGTGCGTGTGGACAAGCCCTTCTTTGCCATCAAGCTGGTTTGAGTCCAGAATCTGACTCTTCAGGGGGCCAATGAAACCCGCTTACCTCTTGGGAACAGAAGGAATAGAATCGGGAGTAGAATACTCTTTATGCAAGGAGATGGATTGACAGCTTAAGGGGCTCTTCTGTGTTAAACAGTTTGTTCAGAGAATTAGGAGTTAGTTGAAGGGCGCTATTGATTGATTACAAGCAAGCCATTTTGTGGAAAAATACATAATGGCCAAGTAGCTGTGTCCGAGCTGAGATGGTGCGTCTCACTTGCGCCTACAGGGAAGTCAGCACTGTGACAGCTGTTTCCAAGGCGGCGGCATGTGTTTCTGAAAACACAGCTATGATTTCATTGTGGCCCAGCGCGCAAGCAGGAGCTGATATGGAAATGGGAGTGAAGGCTTATTCAGAACAACTTAAAACAAAAACTTCCTGTCCACATTTCAGTGCAGACAAGGTTCTTGTCTTCCTCTCAAGCTTTGCGGGCCCAGGTCAGAAGCTGAGCAGGCTCGGTCGTGGCGGACTGATCTGCGTCAGGACGCCTTCGCCGTCTCAGGCCCCAGTGAGAAGAGGAGTCGCGGAAACGCACCCAACTCCACGCGCACCGCGGTCGCGATTAGCTGGCTGGTTGGAGCCAGAGCTTGGGATGAAGGGCAAACTTCTTAATTCACTGACACTCGTGAGCTTTTATGAGGATCCAGGCATTTGAGGACAGCAGTGACCAGAAGAGGTGGAAACAAGGCTTCCAGTGTTTCGCTCAGGTACACCGAGGCAGGCCTGGAACTTCTTTACAGTCTGTTGCAGGACGATGCCTGTTGACACGGGGCTCCCCGTCTCCCTAGCAGGATCTCCCTGCGGCTTCTCCCCGAGGTCAGCAGAGCTGCAGCGATGGGCTTGGACAGGGGTCCAGAGTGCTCTCACGGGCTGCATCGCCACCTGTGGGCCTTTCCTCAGCCTGTGCTGTCAGCGGTGTAAGGCGGTCCCGGTTACAGATGGAAAACAGAGGCCTGGAAAATGTCATTTACTTCAGGGACCCTGCATCACCGGTGACTTCTGAGCATCAGCAGGGTAGAGCTGAAGTGGAGGAGATTTAGGAAGTGCGCTGTGCCAGTGGACTCCAGCCAGGCCATCTCACAGTGTGGGCGGTGGGGTGGTGCCCCAGCTCAGCCAGAAGGGGTGAGGGTGGACCGGCGTGCGGGGGGCGAGGGGGACAGCAAGGAACTAGTAAGGAGGGTGACAGGATATGCCCCATGGGTGGGAACAGGATTTGGGATTGGGGTGGCTCTGGAGAGGAAGTTGTACTGAAACAGACTTTGTCTTATTTTTATTAAAATGATCGCCATTTTCTACATCTGTTCATAACCTGCCCCCCTACCTCACTCCATCCCCAGTATCTGGTTGTTCCCCTGGACCCAGGACTCGAACCCAGGGGTGTGTGGCCTGCACTCCTTCGGAGTCAATTGACCCAACTGCTGCTCCACCAGGGCGCCCATGTGCTTCACTGAATAGAAATCGGCGTTAGACTTGTTCATTTCCAGTTTTCTGGTGTTCTGCTGTTCTAGAAGGAGATCAGATCTCTATGCAGTTATGATTTCCTGGTGTCTTTCCCTGCCGGAGCCGTCTCACCCCCTGTAGGGGAAAAGCTTCCTTTCAGGGGCATGAAAACTCATTTTCAGCGATTTTTCTCCTGGAAACTATGGCTAACTTTTCTGTAACGATGATTCATGTGCAAGCATTTTTATTGGGGTTGTGGCTCTTTTATTGAGACAGTCTCCGCTTTCTTGAAATGAAGTTGTCCAGGTCCCACACTCCTGGCCTCTGCTTCACTCTGGCTGTTATACTAACTTTGTGCTCGCCTGGGACAGCTCGCAACCGCTGCTCCTGTTTGTCCAGGTCACTGCTGCTCAGCCTGCTCGTCGGGAGGCAGGCCTGTGGGCTGCCCTCTCGGCACCCTGTCCCCGTTCTTGCTCCCTGAGGCCCCATGCCCCTCAGGACAGCACATGAGTGAGGAGCAGGGCTTCCCGACTGAGGACATCTGCTTCTGCTCCGGAAAGATCTCCTCGGAGCCACAGCTTTCCAGCCTGGAATCCCAAAGATTTCCGGCCTGCCTCCAACCCTCCTGGCGTCCTGGCATCATGAAGAGAGCTCTGGAGTTTCAGGTTTTCTGATTCGGGCCCAACAGGGCCAGGACCGCACAGCACGCTGCTTCCGGAGCCCTGAGTCTGGCCTGGTGCCGTCCGGCCTGCCGGGCTCGCTCCTGCTGCAGAGGGTGTATGGGAGCCGAGCCACTGGTCCTGACGTCTGGGAGCAGAGCAACCTGTCAGCCTGGGAGTGCTCTCTCAGGAACCGTCAGCCAAGCTTTGGATGCCTTGCCCAGCTTTTAGGGTCTCTCCAGTGACACTTGTGCACACTGGGCCCTGGTCAGCAGGTCTCGCTGAGCGCGCCCTGTGCTGGGAGGCACAGGGAGGTTCCGCTGAGGCATGAGCGGAGAGGCGGGCTGCGTGCCAGGCCCCGGCCTCCCGCCTGGTCTCAGGACCGGGTATGACATCTGTGCCAGCTAGAGGGGCTGTCATGGAAGCTGTCCCCACGGCCTCGCAGCCTCTTTTCTCCGTCTGGGAGACGGAGGGGCTCAGAGGCAGCGTCCTGGCGTTGCTCTGCTCTCATTTGCAGCAGAATTATTTTTGGAAACTGGGGACTAGGTCACATGACAGCGTTTTCATTCATGAGCCCTGATCGATGAAAGGATGTGTCCTTGCTTCACAGACACTTACATGTGTCGGTGGGGTTGCATCTGTCCTGAACTAAAAGTTTATAAAAGAGAAGCCCGAGTGACCAGACTGAGCTGGGCTGGAGTTACTTTTCTCCAGTTGCCCTGAGTTATGGAAATTTTCCTGGAACCATTCTTGGTCTTTAACAGAATTCCTTCAGAAGATTCACTTTCTCAGAACCAGAACAGGGTGTAGTCTTACTATGGCATTTGTGTGCATATGTGTGTGTGTTTGTGTGTGTATATTGTACATGCATGTGAATGTGTGTGGGTGGGTGCGGATAGATGTGTGGATGTTGTGTGGATGCGTGGGTATGTGTTTGTGTGTGTGTGTGGATGTGCATAGGTATGTGTTACCGTGTGTGCGCGTGTCTGCGTGCAGGTGTGTGGATGTCTGTTACCGTGTATATTTGTACGTGTGTGGATGTGTGTGGGTGTGTTTCCATGTGTGGATGTGTGTGCACGTGCATGCAGGTGTGCAGATGTGTGTCTGTGTCTTTGCCTGTGTGTAGGTGTGTGTCTGTGTATATGGATATGTGTGTTTGTGTCTGTGTGTAGATGTGTCTATCTGTATGTGTGTGTTTGTGTGCGTGGATGTGTGTTTGCATGTGTGTAGGTGTGTGTGTCTGTGTGAGGAGAGTCTGGGAAAACAGAGTGAGGGGCCGTGGCCGGCAGTGCGCGCCCCGTTCCGCTGCAGAACCGTGGCTGTGTCTACTTGTGCTCGCACCCACCTCACCTGCCCTGAGCCCCGAGGGACGACCTTCGCGCTGACTGACTTGGTCCCGGAGACCGTGAGGCCGTGGTTCCTGGATGCAGCTCTGACTTCTGGCTGTAGCTCCCAGGAACCCCTCCAGACTCTTTCCGGTCTTGCTCCTGTCATTACTTCAGATAAAACTGGAGCGAATCACTTAGCCTTTCCCCAAGCCTGTTCCTGCCCTGCGTCACGAAGTGAGTATGGTTCTGCCATGTGCTGGACCTGTCTCCCAGCCCCGGGTGGGAGCAGCGTGCCCTTGCAGCCTTGCTTTCCTGCCTGGCACCAGCTTGGGCCACTCCATCGTCTCCTCATCTCCAGCTGCTCAGCTTCCATGTGACATTTTCCCCTGTGAGCCCCTTGTTCAGTTATTTAAGGAGCTGGCCCAGATCCACGGGTGCCGGGAAGGTCACACGAGGTGGCAGAGCAGTTCACTGGGGAAGGCCTGCCTGGTACCACCATCTGTCCCAAGCCCGGGTCCCTGGAGGTCAGGCCTAAGCGGGCTGGCTGGTGCACCCGTGCCCTCGTAGGCTCGTGCCGTCTCAGCAGGGTCTTCGCTGGGGCTGCTTTGTTCCCTTTATGACAGGAGGGTTGTTTGGAGAGACAGTGCCAGTGTCGGGGAGTGGGAGGGATCACATCACACAGAGCATCCGAGTCTCCCCCGGACACACATCTCTCATGCCTGCAATGAGAGCCCCATCTCGGGAGGTGCCACAGAGCCACCTGCCCCCGTCTTGGCTCAGACCCCGGCCAGGTCACTCAGTGTCTCTAGCCTGTCTCCTCTCCTGTAAGAGGTGCTGGTGCCATTGTAGGCTGTGAGCCCCTCCAGAGGTCTCGCGTGGGGTCCCCACACCCGGTGGTGTCACGGCCCGCTGCTCAGTGATGGGAGTGCGTGTCACAGTGGCACACGCCCCTCTCCCTGGAAGCAGTGGTGTTTGTGCACAGGCAGATGTAGGTGCGAGAAAAGCATGGCCCCAGCTGGAGAGCAGGGAGCCCCAGTGCTGGCGGTACTGAGGCCTGGTCCCTCAGGAGCCGGTTGGCCCCATGCCAGCGCCAAGGCCAAGGTCCTGGTGTGCTCACCTGATCCCCGGGCTCTTTCTCTTGAGGAGCAGCCCACAGTCTGCACCGTTAGCCGCCTCTCGTGTGCTCGCTCCCACGACGGAAGCAGGCACCCGACGGAGGTGCGTGGTCAGCTGCGAAGTGCTCAGGCCGCAGGCACCTCCCAGCTTTTGTTCGGCCTGGCAGCCCATCCTGGGCCTGGCAGCCCGTGTGCTTTCACTGTGTCTCCTTCCAGCAACCTGACAGCACGTTGTGTGGAGGAGCGGCGTCTTGGAGCCCCACAGGGCTGCGGACAGCGGGTGGTGGCTGAGCTGACGTTGCCCTCGAGCCCAGTCGTGCTCAGCCCAGGGGCGGCTGAACCTCTCCTCGGGCCAGAGGGGTCAAGGCGGCTGTGGTGGCCTTCTCACTGCGCTGGGGCAGCACAGGACGCGCTCTGGCACCCGCGCCTTCAGGACCAAAGGTCTCTGTGGGGCAGCTCTATGTCCTTCCCTCGCAGCCTGGTCCCGGTTCCTCGGCCGGGCCCACGCTGGGTGCTGCCGTGAGGGGCTTTGGATGGTGGTGGACGACTGACTGGTGACTCAGGTGGGAGAGTGTCCTGACTGAGTGTGGTCATTAGAGCCTTAAACACATGGAAAAGAGGAGGCTCGAAACGCGTGCTCCAAGTGGGAGATAGGAAGCAGCACGTGTGAGGCAGTGACATGCTGTGTTGGCTCTGAGACCGACCTGGGGCCACCTGCAGTGAGAGGCCTCGGGGTGCACGGGGGCCGCAGGCAGCCTCTGCGGCGTCCATCCTGCCTGGAGGCCACACGAAAGGGCCTCCGCCCGGCAGCCACGAGAAGCGAGTCCACCAGCATCGCACAGAGTTCGCAGGCAGCTTCTTCCCACGCCCCGCAGACCCCGCCGGCTGCTGACTTTCAGAGCGGCGTTGACAGCGAGGGCTACTTCAAGGCCCGGAGGACAGATGCGACCCAGGAGCAACGTGCTCCTTTTGAAAACTGCTGTATTGAGGCCCGCGGGTCTTCAGATAGCTCGACTTGTCTGCTGAACAGGGCACCCTCGGCGGCTCGGGCCTCTCACCCGAGCCGGTCTGGTTTCTCCCGACAGCCTCCGACTCGGCTCCTGGGCCATGGTCATCTGCCCACCAGGGAGACTCTGTTGGCCCCACGGTCCCGGCTTTCCTGCCAGAGGTCACCCCATGTGGAGGGAAGGGCTGACGGTGCAGAACCGTAGCGCCACGTGGGCGAGCTCCCCTGTCCTCCCTCGTCTGGCTGAGATCCCAGCCATGCGACATCATCTCCTGTGTCACCAGTTCCTTGGCTTTTAGTTCACGTTCCAGGTCACGAAAATCAGCTGCTGACTGGGGAGCGACTCTTAGACACTTAAGCACCGGTGTTTCGCTGGCCAGGTTGAGTCCAGCCGTAAACTGGAGTGAGCCTGGCAGCCATCACAAGCTGGCGACGGGGGGACCTGACGACTGTTGACCATGAGCTGAGTGGGTGAGGCTGGCAGGCACTAAGCCCCGGGTGCAAGGTGCGAGCTCTCCCTCGGCTCGAGCCCTCCCTCAGCTCGAACGCAAAGCTGCCTCTATTTGTCCTTCTCCCCCTCCTTTTCCTGGCACCTCTTTGGCTGACAAATTGACCAGGTTGCAGAATTTCTCACTCCTCTGCTCAGAAAAATCCCTCCTTGCCACAGGCTTGCCCGGCAGAGTCCAGTAGGGGACACAGGCCTCGTTTGTTCTGCCTGGAAGAGCCTCTGCTCGGTGCGCCGGGTTTGCTGGGGCTGAGGGACCCAGGGTGCCGGAGCGCAGAGCACAGCTCTCCACGCAGCAGCCATTAGGAGCATGTCTGTGCTGGGTCCCCGCCATTCGCCCTTCAGACCGGGATTCTCCTACTTGCTGGAAAGGCAGCCAGTGTCTCTGACGACTCCCTCATGCAAGGGCAGTTGCAGTCTCCTCACAGAGTGGGAGTGTCCAGCTGGCAGTCGGGACTGTGGGGATTTATGCTGCAGTCCACAGCCCTGTGAAAATTCAGGAACATTTAGGTCATGTCTTTTTGACGTACATAAATCTCTTCGAGGGGGTGACCCATTTGAGAATTTGTAAAATTGGGGATTTGCTGTGTGCTTAGCAGCGGGCTGCAGACTTTCTCTGCATCATGCCTACGATCCACTTAGTGGTTAGAGCTGTGAGTTTGCTCGCCCCACAGGAGAAGCCTGGTCAGAGACCGTCAGGAGCTCGGGTCCCCAAGCCACATCTGGGCTCATGTCCATGTGCCATGTGGGGCCTGACTTGGTTTCTGACCTTGGGCTCTTCATGACTGTGAGTCACCAGCACAGAGTGGTCTGGGCAGAAACACCGGGGACACTGACCCGGAGCCCGGGGTTAGGCCCTCACCCTCCTTGGGTCCCTGGGTCCCCAGAAGTCACAGCTGTGATCCTTTTCAAGCTGGAAATCGGGGAGGGACTTGAAAGCAACATTTCCGGGGTCTGTCGGGAGGCCTCCTGAGGCCGCATCGCCGTGGGCCACCTCCCCAGGTGCTCAGGTCATGTGCTGTTGTGATGAGCAGGCGGCGCCCTGAGTCTCCCTGTTCTGCCCATGTATCCTCCAGTCACCCCGAGCGTAGAGCCTGTGGCGCCTGTGTGAGTCACAGAACCACGGTGGCTTCGCCTGGTTTGTTTGCTCCGTACATTCTCGCTGTGCAGCTGACGGGTGCCAGGACCAGCGTGCGTTCCACTTGCAGGGGAGACGGGCCTCGACAGACGGTGGTGACAGCGTGGCGTTTGTCTAACAGGGGCCTTCCTACAGCGTGCGCCCCAGAGTAACTGCCTCGCGACAAGTGTCGGGGAAAAAGGCTTTGCAGTGGAATAGTTTTGACGATGCTGGCATCTGAACATTGCAGTCGCACCGAGAGGTGACTGCTTCCGAGAATCTGAAATTACCCCGTCAGCTAGAGTGATCGCTCGAGAACTTAGGATGTACCCAGCAGAGAAGGAAGCGCCCTCTGTGGGTTTCTCATTTCATAGACATCAGTGGTTTGGATGGTCTGTGATTGATAACTTTATTTATTGATAGAAATTTAGGTTGTTTCCTGCTTCTTTTGATGGGCTAGTGGTTGGACTTTCACTCCAGGAGGCTTAGGCTGGACCGTTGGTCTTCAGGAGTGAAAGTGACTTGTGACAGCAGGGCCAGCCCGGGGACACTGTGTGGAAGTTGGCAGCACAGGAGCACTTCTGTGGTCCCCCACGGTGTCAGAGCAGGGTCCCCAGACAGGGCAGCGCCAGGCTGACCGGCCGGCCGGGATGGGGCTGCTAGTCCATGAGTGGACTCTGAGTTCCACACAAGGAAAAGCATCTGGAGACCATGCACCACAGTGTGAGCGCAGGTAACTCCTTCAAGTCACACCGACCTGGGTCTGGTGGCACATTGCATGCTCTGTGTGTTCATCCCTTATTAAAAAAGAAGGAAATACCATTTGACCGAAACAGGCACGTGGTGAGAATTCAGTCCACAGACCGTGGGCCTGATGCACCTCATGTGGTGTGTGTTTGAGGACACATCTGTGACTCTCACCGGGGTGGGGCCCAGGGTCTGCGGGGTCATCTGTCCCACTGAAAATGGGCGTCTCCAGCCACACCCTAAGTTCGCATCATAGCCTGAGATGGACACGCCTTAAGTTCCGAGACTTAGGGATTGTGTGTGGAAAAGGCTTCCGAGAAATGTCACAGCTACCAGATTAAAAATGCAGATGAAGATGCATAAACACTGTGTAAGTCCTGCAGAAACCGTGTTCTGTGTTTTCAACACGCGCACACATGCACATAGCCACACATACACATGCCTACACGACGCACACTGCAGGACACACGTGGACACAAACGTGTGTTACATGTCACATACACGTACGTGCTCGCGCGGCCCCTCTGGCGCACGTGGCCCCCCGGGTCCTGGAGGCCCTCCAGTGGGGTTGGCGCCGTCACCTCAGCGCAGTCCTGTGTCTCTGCCCTGAGGCATCCCAGTAAGTAAATGAATAGTTGGATGAGTAGTTCAGCCTCTTATTGAAACTGAGGACTTTGTCTGCAAATACCTTGGCTTAAAGGGAACATTTCAGAGTTTGCAACCTCAACCCGCATCATCATGGGCCCTAATTTTTGACATACTTCGTCCTATCTTTCAGACACATTTCGGTAACTGCTCTTCCCTCTGGATGCCCATAGGTCCCGTGAGGAGCTGCTGCTGTGGTGCCAGGACTGCCAGAGCCCGTCCCCACGACTGCCCCCGACTCTGGCAGTGGGGCCGCCGATGGCAGCGGGCACTTCCCCGTGAAACCTGCCAAGCTGGACACCACCGCTCTGCACGACGACGACGCTCCAGCCAGCCCCGCGCCCCCTCCGGACACGTGCAGCCATGCGGTCATAGCCCGCGGCCCGGGCCTCCCTGAGGAGCTCTACGTGAGCGAGGCTGTGGACGACGGTCCCGGCTGCCCAGGGTACCGGGATGCCTGCACCATCACCGGTACGTGGCCTTCCCACCAGCTATGGGGCGGGACGGGGTAGGGCTGGGTGACCCCGGGGAACGCAGACCTGCCCTCCGGAACCGGACTATGGGAGGGAGCAGTCCTGTGACTGCCCTGGGGGTAAGATGGCATCTCAGTGACCTTCTCGAAGGGTGAGCCCTGACAGCAGGGCTAGTGGGGTGGCTCCCTCGCAGTGCTCATTCCCCCATCAGGTTTGGGGCATTGGCACCGGGGCACCCCATGGAGGCATCCCGGCAGGTTGACACAGATGGATGGTCACACCTATAGTGTCGCGGGGACAGGACAGCCACTTTCTGACCACGCAGCATCTGCTGCTCAGGCAGGCTCTTCAGAAGCCGTTTCTTTTCCCCGGGACGTCGGGGCAGGCTCTGGGGGTGTGTGGGTGCCAGAGGCATGTGAGCGCCAGGCAGGCCGAGTGGGGTCCAGCTGCTCACAGTGTGTGTGCACTGCTCTCCCTCTGGCTGCATCATGTGTGTCTGTCCTTCTGTTTCGAATGCTGCCGACGCTGGTACCCAGTGTGCACGTTTGCTCCAGCAGCTTTTCTTTCTCCGCCTGCCTTGGTCGGCAGGCACCTGTGTGTCCCCTGGTGGTGGTTTCCCAGTTCGACAGCACACGTGACTGGGGTCGCAGCCCTGTGCGGAGCCTCTGGTATCACGAGGGCCCCAGTCCACTGCATCTGTGCGCTGAAGGGCGCTCCTCCAGCATCTCTCCCGAGGATTTTTCCGGAGTCTCAGAAATGTGCTCTGCTCTCTCCTTCCTCATAAGAGTCTGTCTGGGCTCGTGTGCCCCATGTCTAGTCCTGTGTCTCTGCACCACCATTTGCCAGCCCTCTGTCCTCTGCTTGTCCACTGTGTATGCCTATGACCCCACTGTCCCCCACTCGGATGGCCTTGCTCAGCCCTGTGGTCTGCCCTCAGCCTTGTCTTACCTGCCCTTACAGTAGGGCTGATGCTGCTGCCCACCCCATTTTCCTGGAAACACTGTCCTCCCGTGGCTCTTGATCCAGCACCTGCTCCTCCCACAGTGACAGCAACCCCTCCTTGTCCCCTCAGCCTGGACCACATGGCCCGGAGCTCAGCCCTTCCAACCCATTGTCTCCCTGGGACACCCACATCCTCAGTGACCTCACTTGCTCTGGAATTTAAAATCTGCCTCGATACTGACCATGGTCCAGTTCCTGCTCCTGACGGGTTTCCCCTAAAGGCTGCATCTCAGTCTTAACGCCACACTCTGGGCTTCCAGAGGCCTGTTACCTGTGCATCAGGGTCAAGGCCCAACCAGCCCCTCTGGGGTGAGGTCCAGCCCCCATCAGGAGTGGACAGAACTCAGCAACAGCCCTGACCTCCCACGTCCTCTCCTCGCCCTGTGTGGAGCCACTCACGTAGGAGCACCCCTGCCATGGAGGACAGCCTGCTCCAGGTTTCCACCTGCACCTGTGCTCCCTGTCTCTGAGCACGAATTCTCTCCTTCCAGTGCCCTGGCCAAAGGCCTCGGCAGCACCCACAGCCTCCTTGTTTCTGCTACACCCACTTGTGGGCGAGTCTTTTGGCTTCCTTGTTGGAGTTACTCCAGAATTTGTCCATGTCTCACCTACTCACAGTGACCACCCTGCTGTGGACACCGTCTTCTCTCCTGGTGGCTACACAAGCCTCCTCGTGCTTCCACGTGCCTCAGTGCTGTCCATTCTCTGTGGCGCTACAAGACTGGCTTTTTAATTTTAAGTCCAGAATCCTGTTCGGTTCTTCTGCTGCATGCCTCCAGAGCCCCTCTGGCCATGCCTGGGAAGGTCTGTGCGTGGGCCTCCAGCGCCCGGACCTCCTCTCGGGGGCACGGGCCTCCAGCACGTAGACCTCCTCTCTGGCATAAGGGCTTCCAGCGCCTGGACCTCCTCTCGGGGACACGGGCCTCCAGCACGTGGACCTTTCCTCAGGCGCGTCGGTCTCCAGCACCCAGACCTCCAGGGCACAGGTTCCCACCTTGGGGCCTTCATTCATGTGACTGCCACACACCTGGGTCACCCAGGTCACCTGAACCCAGATGTCCTCATGACCTGTTTGCTTCCTCCAAAAGGCCTTTCATTGGAGGATTTTGTGACCCCCATAGCAGTGTGACCTGCTCTTCCTCCTTCCTCCTGGACTCAGACAGAATTCCCAAGTGTTTGTATTTTGTCTCCCCAAGTTGCAGCAGCATAAATTCCCCAAGAACCAGTACTCTGCCCCTGACCTGCCGACAGACCCAGCTCCTGCCTGCACCAGTGCTCAGTAGATGTCCTCCAGTAAACAGCGGTGTTCAGTCCTTCCTATCCCCGTGAAGTGGAGCTCTTGTCCTGCTTTCACCGGGACAGAGCCTGCACCATGAGAGGGTTAGCACCCTGCCCAAGGCCCATGAGCCTTTAGTGACCAGATGTGCATCCAGGTCACAACCCAGGGCACTGTCCCCACCTGGACTGTGTTCCAGGTGGGGACACGGGAGAGCACAGAGCCTGCAGGTGCTGACTGGCGCCGGGACAGGGTGGAGGCCAGGGCTTCATGAGGCTGTAGTGTCCCAGCTGCTTCCTCACCTGTCCAGACGTGACCCAACCCCTGGATTCTAGTGACACCTGGGCCAGAGAAATTCATAAACCAGGAGCCATTGAAGGTGGTTTCACTTTCTCTGGACGTGACTCCTGAGGGCAAAGCAATGGCGAAGGTTGTGCTGAAGCGGCAGGCCCCGCGGGGCGCGGTGCTGGGACAGGCCAGTGCCAGCATGTCTGGCAGGGCCGGCGAAGGGTGTGATGCAGGCAGCCCTGTTACAGGTTATGGGATGGGCAGCCAGACAGTGCAGAACACGCACAGGTTAAAGTCTCATGAGGTCACTGAGAGGAAGGCACAAAGGGAAATGTGCTGGGAGAGACCTTGGAGGCCCCGGGAGGCATGAGTGGCCCCAGGGCCTCACAAGTGCCATCCTGGGGGACCCATGCCAGGCAGCCTCTGATAAACATGCTCCACCCCCGGCCCCCGTGACCATGAGGAACAGCAGACCTTTTGTTCCTCCAGGTCTAGGCAAAGCCAATGCCATCACCAGGCCTCTCCCCGCGTGTCCCCTGCCCCCACACCGGGCTGTCGCATTTGGGGTGCGTCCTTTTCCCTTTGGGGCGGTTTAACAAGATGAGCCAATAGTGCACCCAGCAGCTGGACTTGCGTAACCCCTGTGCTTAGTGTGTAGCTCACACACTTAGGATTTGCCCCAACAAGAAACTCAGAAAACTGCTGAGAGCGTGAGAGTGTGGTGTGCCAGCGCGGACTGCGGGGTGCATGGAGGACCTTTTCTTTCCGAGTCGCCTTCAGAGCTTTGTCTGCACATGGCAGTGGTGTTCCCGTCAGGGCTGCCCCTGGGGGCCCCATCCCTCCCGGGACCAAGTCCAAGTGGTGAGTGCTGCGCTGGGCCAGCTGTCATCAGTGCTATGGCTGGTGGCAGAGGGACTCCAGTGTCTCTCCTGCTCCGCTCTGTAAAGGCGGGAGGCTGTCCTGGGACATGTGGTTGGGGGCTGGGTAGTAGATTGCTGACAGGCTGAGTGGAGGGCTCACCGCATCCCCTCGTCTAGCTCAGAGGAGGCAAGTGCTGAGCTCCATACTTGTCTGCATCAGTGACCGGTCTCCCCTGCCCTCCGGCCGCCCCACCTATGTGGGTCCCCTCATCTTCTGTCCTTAGCCTGGTTCCTTAGAGCCTCGCCTGGCCTCTTGGGTCAGCAAGGAGATTTTTCAAAAGGGGGAGAGCAGAATTAGTTGGTATCCCCTTGCCTTGCTTTTTTTCCACCCTCCTTTTTAGTCCTTGACTTGTGGTGCTTGGCCTGTGCCTGCCTTCCAGCCCAGGATGGCGATGGGTATGCCGTCTCCCTACTGTCCAGCCGACGCACCTCCTCACTCTTCTCACTGGTCGCGGCCGTCTGCTCTCCATCCTGTCCACGTGCGGCCAGTCATTTGGAGAGTTGTGAGCTCTCCTTGTCCTGGTCAGTTTAGATTTGAGACATGGGAGGCATTGGGTGTGAGAAACTGTTGGAGGTGTCTTGAATGGGTGTGTGGGGAATATTTGAAGTGTCTTCATCCGACCCAGTGATTGGTTCCACTGACATCCCTTCAAGGTCAGCCCTTCACAGGGTCCGTCACTCGGCCAGTCTGGCCCTCAGCCCTGGAGGTGGTTGGGGTGTGAGCACTGCTGCGACCCGCTGGGAAGGCCCCATGGTATTTGGGAGCGGGCCTGCCTGGTGGGCTCTTCAGGGGCCAGCACTGAGGACTGGCCTTTCGATCACTGATCATGCCCTCAGACTCAACAATTTATCCTCTGACATTCAGGTAAAAGGTTATGAACTTCTTCTATTAGTTAAATGTTGGGTCTTATCAATTCCTGTCTCTATGACATCTTTAGTGTCTTTTCTTTGGGAAATATGTGATCTAAGTCGTACTTCCCTGGCTGAATAAAACAAGAGTGGGCATGAAATATTTCTTCTACAGGAAAGTGTGAGTCAAAATCGAGGCTTACTGTTTTCTAAATGCTCTCTGCTCCTTTATCCGTAGCGTCGCCCTGTTGAACCATTGATTTGCGTTTGCTGTTGGAATGCAGATGGGTCTGTTACTTTTATTTCTAGAGCTAACCTTCGGTCTTCAGCAAAAACACAGAAATGTTCACTCTCTCTATCTAAGATGCTACAGAGGATGTGAGGGCTCAGCTGTATTCTCCTCCTTGGTCCTTATCATAGGGAGTGGGCGAAACATTTATCACGAGGGTCTTGGACTTAAATTGAAAACTTAATCAAGATGCATGACCGAGATCCTTGACGTGATTGGGCTGCAGGGCCAGAATGAGGCCAGGAAGCTGCTGATGGCGGCAGGCATGTCCTTGGCACTCTGCCTGCCCCTGTGGGGGAGGGTCCAGGGCCTCAGGGTTGGGTGCCCTGTGCAGGGCTAGGCCGTGAGGAGAGTGGATGTGCATCAGTTCATCAAGGACCTGGGATGTGTGGCCCCACCAGGAAATTAGAGTCAGAACTGTCTGAACCGACTTGATGTGAACATCAACCAGCAGGGGCCAGAAAGGCTGAAATGATCATGAACTGAGTTGTCATTTTGATTTGACCCACAGCAAGTCTAATTTCCTAAATCCTGTGTTAGGCTGCCTAGAGAAGCAAAGTCAGTGGTATATCTGTGTGAGCATGTGTATGTGTGTGTCTACATTAATATATGTGAGCATGTGCATGTATGTGTCTACATTAATATGTGTGAGCATGTTTATGTGTGTGTCTACATTAATATGTGTGCATGTGTCTCTGTTAATATATGTGCATATGTGTACACACATGCGCGTGCATACGGATGTGTATATGTGCATTGTGTGCATGTACACATGGATTGCATTACATATGTGCATGTGTGTGTAAAGTCGTGTGCTTGCATGTGTATGTGTAGGCATATATGTGTATATACGTGGGTAGTCTGTTTGTGTATAGGTATGTTTGTATGTATGTGTGCATTTATATTGCAAGAGATCACCTGTATCTTCATATTCCCTTTAAATATTTATGTATTTATATTTAGGGAGTTCTACATTTCTGTGTTCTTTATTTTTCTATATGCTATTTCTAGAGCAAGTGTTTAATTTTAATATAAATGATTTGGGGGCACTGGTTGACCTTACTTCCCCTCGGTGTGTGCCCGCTGTCTGTGTGTGTGTGTGTGTGTGTGTGTGTGTGTGTGTGTGTGTGTGTGTGTGTGTGAAGAAGTGGTTTATGTCACTTGCACGAAGCGGTTCATCACAGGAGTCGGCACCCACAGTCGTGCAGCTGACACGTCCTGGGTCTGGAGTCACACGCGGACCCAAGAGAGCTGATGCTATAGCTCAATCCAGAGGTGCAGGCGTGTGATCTCAGAACGGCCGGTGTTTGCGTTGGAGCCTGAGGCCGACAGAGCCAATGTCACCTCAGAGTGGGTAGTCCTCGCGTGGTCCCAGCCTTGCGTCTGGACTTCAGCTGATGGGGGAGGCCCGCCTATTGGGGAGCGGGGCTGTCTCTGGCCTGCAGGTGCGTGTTAACTGCAGACGCCCTCCAGAAACGTGCAGAGTGTGAGTTGCCACCCACAGGACATTGCACAGCCCACCCGAGTGAGGCCCTGTGCACAGGTCACCATTCGGCCGACCCCAGGGAGGCGCTGCCCGCGGGACACCACATGGCCGCCCCGTGCCCGAAGCCCGAGGCAGTGCACCACTCAGGGAGCATTGCTGGGTGCCTGGCTCACCTTGTACCAGACGGCCTTGCTGTCACACCTGCACCTAAGGAGGCCTATCCTGGAAATGTGCTTTCTCTTTAAACCAGATTTCCGAGTTGTAGTGAAATGATGCAGTTACAGTGTATCTGCTGCATTTTATACTTTAGGGAAGCAACTTTATCTTGTAGTTGTTAGGTTAACTTATAACATCACCTTATAACATAACCTTACAGGTTTGCTATTATTGTTTAATTACCACTATTTATTTACTTGCTATTTTTAATTGAGGCAACTTTGATTTACAACACAGCACAGGTTTAGATGTGCAGGTCCCTTCTTCATCAAGTATGTGCTCACAGGGCACATGTCTAGTGGGCCCCCGTCCCTGGGACACCTCCTGCCCCGTAACCTCAGTTCTGTGTTCAGTGTCCAAGGGTGGTTTGTTCTAAAACAGGGTTCTGGGGGGTGGGCCCAGCGGTATTGTGTTCTGACCCTGTTTAAGTTCTGCTGTGGATGTTCTTGTTTGCGCCTCTCATTTAGCAGGGTAACAGGTGGCGGCTGGTGCACAAGCGAGTGGTAAACCTGGGGCTGTCCTGCGGCGAGTCTCCGCAGAGTGTGCAGCCCATCCTGCACTGGAAAGTAACAATTCCGGGAATGTTCATGCACATGACTTTCCTAAGCAGCACAGAGGCATCGTACTCTGTCCTGATGGACATTTAAAATCATAGCAATGTCAATCATAGCAATGTCGCAACTGATCCCCTCCTCCTTGTCCTTTAAAATAGCTCTGCTTTTCAATGACCACTTGTCAAAACCCGCACTTCTCAGACGGGATGGGATGCTCCTTTAGGACAAACTTTTTATAATTCCCGCTCTTCTGAGCCCCAGTTGCTAGACAACGAATCTCCTACATGCACTTTAAAAGAGTGGGATCTGCCTGCTGTAGCGTGGAGGAGAGACCAAAATGAGCTGCACCCGTTTCGTGCCAGCAGGCCTGTGTGGACATGGCGTCTGGGG
>RJWH01009166.1:5761-24769 GCA_004363575.1 Solenodon paradoxus | reverse complement strand
GCCCCGAGAGGCCCCGCCCCCAGTACCGTAGTCTTAAATACCGCCCCCGCCCAGCTCTTATAAGCCCCGCCCCAGCCCCGCCCCTTACCCTGCGACCTCTTCCCGCCTCAAGCCCCCCGCCCAGGCCCCTTCTCGTCCGCACCAGGTCCGGCGGCTCCGGTGATCGCTGCTCCGTGGCCGCTGAGCTCGGACTCGGGGCCTCCGGGCGCGCGGCGGCCATCTTGTGCCCCGGCCCCGCCCCCAGGGCAGCGGCCTTTCCGGAAGGGGGCGGGGCGTGAACATTCGCGTCACGGCGCAGGCGCGCTGGCGGGCGGGCGCTTCCCTTTACTCGACGTTAGTGAGCGCTGCTGTGCAGTGACGGTCTCAGAAGTCAATGCCCCTGTTTCTGTCTCCCTCGGGCTCGTTCCTGTCGTCGCCTCCCCTGATGGATCGTGAGAGCGGACGGATGCGAAGTTTGCGCGTGTCAGAGCTTTCGAAAGTCAGCTTGAAGGAAGACGTTGGGAGCACGTAGCCCTGCGGCTGCGGCACGTCGGGCGGCTCCAGCACCACGGACAGCGCCGGCGGGGCCGGGCGGGGCCGTGCGATCCCGCAGGGAGGGGGAGCGCAGAGCGCGGATACCCTGCGATCGCGCCTGAATTCCGCTTCTCCTCCTCCTGCGAACATGATGGGACTGCACTTTCCTTGGAACTTAGACGTGGCCGGGAGATTTATTTTTTTTGCCAGTGAAATCTCGTGAAAGTGGTGGTGTCAACGTCAGCGCGCAGCATGGGGCGCTGCGCCGTCCACCACGTCCCATCCTCCCCTTCTGGAGTCTCCGACGGCTGATGGAAACTTTCCATCAGCCTGAGTTCCTGAAGGTCTCCAGTGAACAGATCTCGTTGGTTTTCTGGGTATATACGGCATTTAAAACACACCTCTGTTGTGTTAATCCCTCAGCTCTGGGGTTGTTACTGAAGTGTAATCTATTCTGTCTCAGTTGCTACACACTGGGAGTTTTAAACATATATTTAAACTATCTGTGTACATCACAGCATCTGGACTATTATAAATAACACCCTATAGGCACCAACATTACCCCTCCAGTGCGCGCCTCCCTCGCCTGAGGTTTTTAGAGTTTGCATGTTTTTATCTAACTACAGTAATGAAATGAAAATGTTCTTCGAGTTTTTTTTTTTTTTTTTTTGAGAAATGGTATCATTTCAATGTAATCTTCTCCAGCTTTTCACTCCTCAACATTGTTTTTTTATCTTTGTTGACACTGATACATGAAATCTAGTGATCTCCTTGGCGACTCCGGTCTGATACCCACTGGTGGTTATGCCATATTGCAGTCATTTATTCCCCTGCTGATGGCTAATGTGTGGGTCCCACAATTTTTTAAAATTACTAACAATACTGCCTTGAATATGAGTTTTCATGTCTCCCTGAACCCCAAAGGGAATCTCCACTAAATGATATCACTGGCTGTTGAGCAGGGACACCTTCAACCTTGTAGATACTGGCAATTTATTTTTCATAATAATTCCATTACTTTCTAGTTGGGAGATCTTGCTAAGTTATTTAATCACCCATGGTCTCCAGTGCTTTTATGGGCCCCGAATACCTCTGTGACCACTTCATTTGGAAAGATACATCAGTGTTATTTTTGTTCCTGCTTTAATATAAAGACGAACATAAACTACACTGGGTTATATTATTTTCTCTTTTGATTTAAGAATAAAATTTAAAAAATTTGTGGGCCCCTGAAACTGTCATGTGTTTTAGACCCTCAGTGTACCAGCTGTGGTGTAATCTGAAAGACAGCTTTCTATTGTCTCACTGGCAAAACTAAAATTATTATGCACTTATTTAACATAGTTAATTATTAAGTGTGATGCTTAAATGAGACACTATAGGTAACATTTTTTTATGATATCAAGTAAGCACAGTGAATTAGCTATAATGATCACCAATTTGGCATGCACCCTGGTGGAGCAGCAGTTATGTCACTTGTCTCTGAAGGAGTGCAGGCCACACTTGCCTGGGTTTGAGTCTTGGGTAGGGGGTGGGGTGGGTGGGAAACAAGTGTGAACAAATAAAAATAAAACAAAATGTATCTTCTTCCTCCCTCTTCCTGTTTGCCTACGTGTACACCTTCATTACTGCCTGACCCTTTCCTTTAAGAAAATTACTGCCAATTTGCATTTCCCACAGCAGCAAACAGCAGCTCTTGCTGCTGGCCAATCTTATCAATATTTGGTAATGAAGCTTACATGTCTGCCGGTCTGATGGGTTTGAAATGGTTTCTCACTGATTCTCTGTATTAAATGAGGTAATTCATGGCACAGGACTGAGTATGTGGAATTCATCGTCTGTGCTCTGTTTTGAATTTTAAATCCATTTCAACTCTGTAGTCATAGAAGGAAGGCATATGGATGCTCGGTGAGTATTTGCTGAAAGGTGAACAAGTAAATGAATGAATGAGTAATTGATAATAGACAGGAATTTTGGTACTAGAGCTTGAGACTGTTAAACATTGGAAGAGAGCATAGCTCAGCAGAATGAACATAAGTTTTCAAACCATACAAACATGGATTCAGATCCATGTAAACACTTTTAAGTGTGAGCAAGTGATGTTCCCTCTTCATGTCTCGTTACAAAGTAGGCACCGTCATACCATGTGGCAGAGCAATAGTAAACACGCGAGTATCTGAAAAGGCTGCCAATCTAGCATAACTCCTGGAACAAATTATTTGATAATCATGGGCCTTTTCCTCTTTTGTGTTTGCCTCTGAGTCCCTCAAGTCCCGAAACTGTGCCAATAGTCTACCGCGTGACCTGAGCTAGAAGACTAGCTACACAGAGACACTGGAAAATGGCAGAAAGTCTCAGGAATTAAAAGATGTGGGATCCAGCCTTGCTTCTTGCTGTCCCTCTCTTGAGCACATAACTTCTTCTCACTATATCTGCTACTGATTAAGAGAATTGGCTGATCAAGTTACCATATGACCCAGAAATTCCACTCCTAGGTATGCTCTCAAGATAAATGAAAAAATATATCCACATAAAAACTTGCAACAAATGATTACAGCAGCAATACTCCTAATAGCCAACAAATGAAACCGTCCAATTGTCCAACAGCTGATGGATGGACAAACAAAATGTAGTATATATGTATATATATATATATATATATATATATATATATCCATGCAGTGGAATATTATTTGTCCAGAGGAATGCTCTACTGATATCTGCTAGAACATGCATGAATACTGAAGATGTTTTTTCCTGATCCCCCACCTCGCCCCAGCCCTACATTACAAACCTGGGCTTTGGGCTTTACATGGCCTGCGCCTTAGTCATCTCAGTTTCCTGAACCCCCAAGGGTGCTGGGAATGTTGTGGCAGGTGGGCACAGCCAGATACAAAGGAACACACACTAGATACCATCCATACAAGATGTCCGTAACAGGGAAATACTTAAGGACAGAAAGTAGATCCGTGCTTCCTTAGGGTCAGGGACACGGCTGGGCTGGGGATCAGTAAGCAGGAAAGTGACATGGAAAGTTGATGAAGTTGACTGTAGTTATCTTGCACATATTTTTGAATGTACTAAAAACCACTGAGATGCTTCAAATGGGTGAACAGTATGGTGTGTGTTATGTCTCAACAAAGCTGTTAAAAAAGAATCACATAACTATGGTGATATTTTAGGAACAAAGTATCAATGATATTTAAAAGTGATAAGCCTGTATATAGATGTTCACCATGAAATTATTTCAAATAGTTCAGCTGTGGTTGAAAATTTCCATAATAAAATGAGGAGTGGGGGCGCCTGTAGACGATTTTTAAGTTCTTCCTTTTGAAAACCTTTCACCAATTCCATCAATAATTCTGATGAGACTATCAGCTCTCTGAATGTAGAGACCACGTGGATATCACTCCTGATGCAGCTCGAGCACTCACACTAGTGTCTGGGATGTAATAGGTATTCAGTAAACATTTATTGAATGAATAAATTGATACTTAACCATGTGAATGAGTAAGTATCTGGTAACTATGGCTGTCTCCTAAGTCAATAATAGTCCTCAAAGAGTCAATCATCCTCAAACCTTCTGTTGTTTTATTTTAATGCTTGAAGTAACACTGCATTATAACATTATACAGGTTTGAGGTGTCCAGCATTGTAAGTAAACATCCGTGTATATCCCAGTAACTTGACCACTGATCAAATCTTCCTGTTGAGTCGGATAATGACAACATAAACAAAAATAACTAGTGTTCATTGAGAGATCTGAGTGCGAGAGCAGCACAGATCCAGGTTTTGTGTGGCGTTTATAAAACTAAGAAAAAGATTAAAAGTAAAAATAAGGTATACAAGTGAGCATTTAGTCAGTATGAGAAAATAAATTCCAACCAATTTCAAAATTGACAACCACATGCAATCCCAACATTTTAAATCACAGAATATTTTTGTAAATCAAATTACTGCCTGACTGAGTTCTATATTCCTTTCCCCCCTGTATTATTTGATTGGCTCTTTATCTGGCAACATTTTTGCAATATCATTTTACAGAGAGAGAAGAGACGAATAATCCGATCTTTCCTTTGATGTGAAGGATCAATATTTATCAGTAACTGAAGAAGCTTTCATTTCCGATTCACAGTTGTTGCAGTTTTAGTACTGATGTCAAGTTCAGGAAAAATCCTAATTAAGTTTCTCTCAATTATGAATTTGAGGTGACAGAGCAGTGCAAAGTTTTTGAGCAGTGACTGCTCTGAATGCTATTGGAATTGTTGACATTTATTACCCAGCGAAGGGCTAGTGCACAATGAGAAACCTTCGAAGCTTAAGCTTTACTAGCTTCACAGTAATTCCACCTCCACCGCCATGCCTGACACTTTTAAAGAAATGAATGATAATCTACTGTGCTGTTGGTAAAGGGAATTCTGGTACATGAGGTGGGAATCAGACAGGAAACTGTCAGGGAAGTGCATCCTCTTCAAGGAGCCTTCCTGATACTTCCCACCACACCTGTTTTAAAACAAAAACTGAGTGATCCTTTGGGGTTCCACTTGAGAGCGGTCCAGGCGCCAAGAGGATCCTTTCTCACGCAGCCTAGTGTTTCCAGCCGGAGCATTTCCGCCACGGGCCTAAAGGAGCACCTTCCGGCCTGGGTCGCTCACCGGAAGTCCGAGTCCCGCCGCTCCGGGGCCTTCTCTGAAGGTTCTGCGCTCTGAACGCCGTTTCCGCTCGGCTGAAGAGATCATACGGGCGCCGGGGCCCGATGGCCAATATGGAGGAGTTTCGAGAAGGGGCGGACACAGTGAGGAGGGGGTGGGAATCTCCGGGAGGTTGGCGGCGGATAGAAGGGCCAGCGGGGAAGAAACGAGAGGAAGCGCTGGGTAGAAGGGCCGGAGGGAAACCATAGAGAGGCTAGCGGGGGCTAGAAGGGCGGGAGGCAAACCATAGAGAGGCTGGCGGGGGCTAGAAGGGCGGGAGGCAAACCATAGAGAGGCCGGCGGGGGCTAGAAGGCAGGAGGAGGCGTGGTTAGCAGAGGCGGGAACTATGAGGGGAGAGGAGGTTCCGTCTGCGACTGGGGTTTGGGGCCGGGGGCCGGGCCTCCCCACCCTGCTCGCATCTGCCTCTGTGTGTCTGGGTTTTCACCAGTAGAGTGGATGGTGGTTCTCCGCTACTTCTCAGGGCGGTGCATTTGGACAACCAGGGGCTGCAGGGGGCGGTCACTCCTCCTGACGGTTTTCTTAACTTTTTTACTTTTCTGATTAACGGGAAGGTGCAGGCAGGAAGAGGAGGAAGAAGGTTCGGTTGCATGCAGTCGTGAGCGCCGGCGGCTCCCCGGGCCCGGGACGCGAACCCACGGCCGCGGGATGGACGGGGACCGCGCCCCGCCCCAGCCCGCCGGCGCGCGCCCTGGATGCCGTTTTCTCTGACTTCCTTTATTCTAAGAAAGTGCGTATAATAACCCACGCGCAAAATAGTTAATCGACTGCGTGAGTAGTAAGAGGTTACTGAGCCCGGAGTCTGCATCCCGGCCGCGCGCTCGGGGTCAGGGGTCTGCCGTCATCACCCCGCACGTCAAGGAGCCACACCCCTGTTCAAAACACAGGGGCGACTGGCTCCGTGAATAATCCAGGGTGAGGAGACCAGAAGTTCATGCGGGAAGATTTTAAATATGGATGTAGCCCCTCCTTCAAGGACCAGGAGCCAAGCCCAGGTGATTCCTTCAAAGAGACGGTGTGGAAAGCGCATCTTAAAAATCGCCTGACTCACGTGCTGACAGTGCCGCGTACTCCGTGATCTTCCTCCCCAAACCCACCGTCCCGCGCGAATCACGAGGAGAACACCGGCGGCTACTCGGAGGGACGATATGCAAAATACCCAGCCCTGGCTCTCAGGATGTCCGGTTCATCGGCAACGGAGAAAGGCGCGGGAAACGCCCCGAGGAGCCCAGTTAGCTGGGATAGGGGATCCTCGAACGAAAAAGGACATGGCGTGAGAACAAGGGTGGAGTGCGGAGCTTGTTGGCTCCCGCGCTGGGAAGCATGTGCTGGGGCCGGGGGTCGGGGCGTAAATGCGCTGGGAAGCAGGCTGCCGGGCACCTGGGGTCTCCCTGCTCTTCCTCACAGTCATTCTGCAAATGTGAGCGTTTCCAAAACCAAGAGTGTTAACATGGGTGCACACTGCAAAAGGCACACAAACACACGATGTTGCTTGTGGAAAGACTGCCGCAGAAAGCAGCACTCCTGGGGGGGGGCAGTTTTCAGGAAAAATAGGCTTTTAGTATAACTAGTCCCACTAATGTGTGTGAGCATATTTTCTAAAAAAGCCTTTGGGTTTTATTCAGAAGTCCAAGCTTGGGGCTGCCCTGGTCACTCGGGTGCTGAGTTGTGGCTGGGATTGCTCCGTGAAGCCCAGCTGGCAACCCTGGAGGGAACCGCTGAAACATTAGTAACTAAGATGCTTCCTCCTGTCTTCCCTCCTATCAATGCAGCTCGCTCCTCTCTCGCCAAACGAAGTGACGTAGCTGGGCGGCAGTCTGCTTTGCACAGGCTGCTGGCAGCGGCTGCAGCAGAGGGCAGGGACGCGGGGCGTGAGAGGGCGCAGACAGCACGGGGCTGGGCGCTGACACACCAGGGGGAAAGTGGCCGCCTCGTGCCCAGGAGGCCTGTTTACCCAGCAGTCGGCTTCTCAGATGAAGGATCGGCTGAGAGGCGGGGCCCTTCCCAAAGACAGCACTGGGCTGCGATTCCCGCTTTCCTCCAGCTGCACGCTGAGCAAGCCCTGGGCTAGAGGGGCCACAAGGGGTGAAAGACCCAGTGTTCATGAGGACACCCTTCTTGTGGGCCCCACAATAAGCAAGGATCTCTGCATCTGGACTGTAGAAAAGACCCGGTGTCGCGCTGGAAGAAAAGACAGTGGACGGCTGAGGAGGGCAAGGACAGGGCTCTCGAGCAGGATGGCAGTGCAGCTCGGTTCTGGGGACTGGAAAGGAACCAGCCATGAGAATATTTGGGGAGAAAACGGTAGGGACCACACGTCTGTGCCCCAAATCTCTGTTGGAACCTTAATAGATATTTCACAAATGAGCTGGTAGACACAGCAGGAGGCTTCAGCGTCAGCAGGCATCAACTGCACTTCACAGCCTCGAGTGGCTGAGATGAAAAGGACTTGCAGGTGCCCCCTGGTGGAGTGGGGCAGCGGTTAGGTGAGTCCCTTCTGGAGGACACAGGCCACATGCCCGTGGGTTCAGTCCTGGGCGAGGGGGGGAGACAACTAGTGTGAGCAACTGAAAAAGTGTCAAGTGATGGAGCAGCAGGAACTCACATCCACTGCTGAAAGGAATATGACCTGGTAAGTCATGTAGAAAATGCTTGACACCACCACGCCCCAGTGGCCTAGTCGGTCAGTACACCGGGCGCGGGCGACACACATCCCATTGTTCCCAGTTTAAGACCCAGGGCCAGGAAAACAAGATGAAAGAAGTAATAGAGTAAATCCATGCTTTCTTTCAAAAGGAAAGGAAAGCACGGATGCCTGAGTCGAGCGGAGTCCAGGGCCCAGCGTGCCCTGTCCAGACACGTGTCCCACAGACACGCCTGCTCCTCCCCAGCAAACAGCACCGACTAATCTTAGTAGCTTCATCTGTAACAGGCCCAAACCCCAAACGGACATCCATGGACAGTTTGTTTGCTTAAAGAAACTGGCTGGCACCTTGCGGCTCAGGGGTCCTGCCAGTGACGGTGTGGTGGCCGGGTGGGGGACACGTCCAGCCCAAGGACCCTGGCGTGAGACCTGGGGCCAGGGTGAGCAGCCGAAATAAGCAATTAGATAATGGTGCTTCTTCCCCCACCTCCCTCCATGCTTACTCCTCTTCCCTCTCAAACAACGAACCTTTCTGGATGGAGCATCCAGACAGTAGAAAGACAGAAAATGGAAAAATGCTGATACACGACAGCATGTCCAACGTTCAGTGACAGAAGTCAAGGGAGTGCCTCTACATTCCCATCAGGGGCCAAAAGAAACCCTGGGAAGAGAAACCAGAGGTGACTCCCTCCAGTGGCCGTGGGTGCGTGAGTGAGGGCTGCTCCCGGGCGCGAGACAGCCACCCGCGTCCACGTGTGACAGTTCAGTGACCTGTCTGTCCCTTCAGGCCTGCACACGTGTGCGCTGTGTCCACACAAACCAAGTGCAACAGTGGTGGCCTCTATGGGAAGGGGATGTAACGCGTCCCAAATGGGGGTCACAGAGCTTCAGAGCCTGACTTAGAAAGACAGGTGTGATTGCTCTGAGACCCGACGGGGAGCCTGTGCCCCCAAAGTTGCTCATTAAAGTGTGTTTGCCTTGCATCCTGGCGGATGTCTTCTCACCAGACCGCGGGCGGTGACGTGCTGGGCAGTGTCTCGTAGGCCACAGGCCCCCTCGCCTGGTCTCCTGTGGCTCCTCGTGTGTGGCAGCCTGTCCGCGGACCCCTCCCGGAGGCGGGAAGACTCCTGTCCGCCTCTGAGTCGCAGTCCACTTTCGCCAAGGAAGCGTCTGTCGTTCCCTACCGAGCTTCCTTCCAGCTCCTCCCCGGCCCTGGGAGCACGTCACATTTCCCTAAAGTGAAGAGACCGGCTGAGAGTGTCAGGATGCCCCAGACTCTGGACTGTAACCCTTGCTCCGCTGCCCACATGTGGGACCGTCAATACGTCACTTAGCTTCTGCGGTTGTCAACCGCCTCATCTCTAAACCTGGGATGGAAGACAAGACTTGAAGGGGTGCTTCCGTCTTTCACAAAACCTGTCTGAATCGTGGTCTCTCCCAGGTTCTGGGGTGAAGGGAGACACAGCCATACTTCGGCCTGTTGTCCCCACGAGGCCTGGAGAGCACCTTGTGGCAGTAGGTGACCAGTTAAGATTCGTCACCTCTAAGGGGGAGGCAGAGGCCACCTCGGTCTGTCTGCTCACTCTTGATCCCCAGAAGCCAGCATGGAGGAGACAGCACACACTCACTGGGGGTGACTGAGATCGGGGTGAGGCCCTCAGCCCCCATCCTCCTGGCCCGGGACCCCTGGCTCTGCAGTGTGCTGGAGCCCAGTGGCCGTCTGCGTCAGGCACACAACTCTGGGGGCTGCTCTTCAGCCTGCACCGAGGGAAAGGGCCTGCGCTGAGTAGGCCCTCAGAGCACAGAAGGGCGGAGACCTGGGACACTGGTCAGCCTTGGAAAGGGATGGTGGGAGGGGTGAGGCTGTAGGGGAACTTGGGATGTAAGTGGCTCGCTCCTGGCTTAAACTGCTAGGCCACCAGGATGCCATGGGATGCTTTCATTCATTCAAATATCGAGTCATCCTCCTACTCTCTCCCTGTGCTGGTTTTGAGCCAGACGGGTGCCCAGGACAGAGCTACCAGTGGGGAGAGCGGGATCGGCAGAGAGCAAAGGCGCAAATGAATAAGGAAACAGTCACAGATCGTGACACAGGGTTCCAGGGAGAGAAACTGGAAGAGGCAGCCGAGTGGGGCACCCTGCCGCCCGCCATTAGCGTCAGAGAGGGGAGACCTGAGTGGCTGGAATGAACCTATCCTTGCCAGGCGCTGAAAGGGACATTTTCGAGATGAGAGCACAGGTGACAGTGACCAGAAGGCCTGCAGCAGGGTGGGAGCCCGAGGTGACGGGGGTTCAGGACAGTCGGCAGCGGGCGCAGCCTGCAGACGGAGGAGCTGCTGGGTGTCAGCATGTGAGGAGGGCTTTAAAGTCAGGGAGCAACCTGACTGGGTGAAAGACTTACATTTATACCCATGGCCTCAGTATCACCAGAGTGAGAAGGGACTTGAGGGGGCTGCAAAGCGCCTCCTCTGTAATCTGGTGCAAACTGCAGTGTATGTGTGAGGCAGGTAGTGTGAGGTGCGAGGACAGTGGTAACCTCTGGTCAGAGCCCACCCATGGACGGTGACCCGGGGCCACTGCATGGTCTCTCCAAGCCGTGCTTCCTGGTGGCAGCAACCTCGGTGCACCGAGGACCTGGCTGGCCCACAGTCAGGGCTGACTGGATGCTGGCCCCCGGCGCTGTTTCTGGGTCGGGGGCAGCTGTGGGGAGAGCCAGCTTAGGTGGGACCTGGGCGGAGACCAGGACCAGGGACGGTCTGTGCAGACCAGAGCAATGCTGCCCCTGGGGCGACACTTGCTATGCCTGACCTGACCCCTGGTGGGTGTGGGGCGAGGGGTAGACCCAGTAACAAGCAGGTGAAATCCAGGAATGCCGCTCAGCACCCAGGGAGCAAGAACAGCCCTCCCAGCAAAGAACGGTGCCCTCCGACATCTGAAGCATCAAGGCTGAAGACCGCGGGTGCCCACTGCGCTGACCGGTAGCACCATCCCCGACCCACCACAAACAAGAACCTCCAGGGCAGCGCCGCCCAGTGAGACAGAAATGCCACATGAAGAGTTAAAAGCGCTCTAGTATCCCCATTAAAAATTTAAAAAAAGAAAGGAAACAAACAGGTGGCATTCATTTTAATCTATCATCTTCCATTATTTATCGATCTACCTGTCACCAGCAGTCGTGCATCAGTCGTCCACCCGTAGCAGCTGCTGCTCCGGCCAGCACAGTTCCGCGGGCTCCTGAATGTCACCCGGCAAGGCCCTCGTTGGGCTTGCTTAAGGCGCTCCCAGTTCAGCACATCGCCGCCCCTCGCCCCAGCACGTGTACCTAGGAGCTCCTCCCGGCCTTAGCATCTGGGCGCCCACCGCGTCTGGCCGCCCGTAGCCGCGGGTGAGTCAGCCCGCGCTTGACGGTGGTTGACCAGCTGCCCTGGCTATTGCATTGAAGAGAAACGAAAACGTGAAATCCAGGTCCTGCTGCCACACGTCCAGGGGGATCGCGCGGCTGGAGCGGGTGCAACCGGCAGCTCCTGACTCTCCCGCCCTCAGGCGCGCCCGCTCCTTGGGCCTCAGTGTCCCCGCTGGAAGTGCGCCTTCCCGCCTCTGGGCCAGTTTCCACGCCCCGGGCGCGAGCATCAGGCCGGTCACGACGGGCCGCTGGGCCTCGGGGTCCGCCCTCCGCCGTGCGGGCTGCGGTCAGTGGGCCCACAGCTGGCCAAGCCTCCCGGCCACGCGCCCCGGCTCGCGCTCCGCCCGGGCGCCCAGGAGGCCGCGGGGGGCGGCCGGCGCGGCGGAACCTTCGTTGGGGGCGCGCGCGTTTCCGGCCGGCGCCTTTCCCGGGGACGCTGCCGCCCCCCGCGCCCCCCGCGCCCCCCGCGTCCCCGGCGCCGCCGGCCCGGAGCTCCCCGGAAGTCTCGGCCCCGCTCGCGAGGGGAAGCCCGGGCCGCCGGGACCTCGGCCCGTCCTCGGACCCGAGAGGCCGCCGCACCGGGTACGGGGCCGGGCCGGGGGGCAGGCGGGAGCCGGGCGCCGGGCCGCGGCCGGGAGGGGCCGGGCGGAAACAAAGGCGCAGAGGCCGGGAGGCCGGGCCCGGAGGCGCCGCTGACGCCGAGGCGGTGGGTGTCGCAGCGGGGCGCGGACGCGGGCTGGCGGCGCCGGCCGCAGGGACGGGGCAGGGCGGGCGGGCGGGGCCGGCGGGCCGGCGCGGGGCGCAGTGGGCGCTCCGCGGAAGGCGGCCGGTACGCCGCGGGGACCGGCGGCGGGCGCGGGACGCTCCCCGGCGAGAGGCGCGTTTTAACTTCTCTCCCCCCCGCTGCCCGCAGCTGCCGCTCCAGATGCTGCTGCTGCCGCCGCGGCCACCCCACCCCCGGCCCTCCTCCCCGGAGGCCATGGACCCGCCGCCCCCCAAAGCGCCCCCTTTCCCCCAGACGGAAGGCCCGGCTCCCACGCCTGCCTCCGCGGCGGGGCCCCGACCCCCGCGGCTGGGCCGCCACCTGCTTATCGACGCCAACGGGGTCCCCTACACGTACACGGTGCAGCTGGAGGAGGAGCCCCGCGGCCCGCCGCCGCGCGACGCGCCCGCCGGAGAGCCCGGGCCGCGCAAGGGTTACAGCTGCCCGGAGTGCGCGCGCGTCTTTGCCAGCCCCCTGCGGCTGCAGAGCCACCGCGTGTCGCATTCGGACCTCAAGCCCTTCACGTGCGGCGCCTGCGGCAAGGCCTTCAAGCGCTCCAGCCACCTGTCGCGGCACCGCGCCACGCACCGCGCCCGCGCCGGCCCGCCGCACACCTGCCCGCTCTGCCCGCGCCGCTTCCAGGACGCCGCGGAGCTGGCACAGCACGTGCGCTTGCACTGAGCGCCGCGTCTGGCCCGCGGCGTCCCGCCGCGCAGCTCCCACACGCTCCTGGCTCGGCGGAGGTCACTGCCGGGCCCGGGCCCGGTTCCCCGTCTTGACACAGGGAGAACGTTCCTTCCCTCCTGTCTTAGCTGTGTGATGTAGACGAGTGCTGCCCGTCCCTGAGCCCCGAGCCGGTCGGAACTGGGCGCGGCTCCACTGTGCTGGGCGAGGCCCTGCGAGTGGCAGCGCCTCTCTGAGCCTTGGCTTTCTGCTCCGAGGTGGACATCGGTCGTCTGTGCAAGAGATGACACAGGAGCACGGGCACCGCCTGGTTTCTTCCTGTATCCCCGTCGTCCGCCCGCCGCCCAAACCCTTTACTCAATAAACATTCCGCACCCCACCCGAGGGCTCCTGTCTGCGTCTCTGTGTTGGGGGCCGCGGGGTTGCCGGCGGAAGCCGGACTGTCAGACGCGGGAACCTTCATCTCGCCTTGTGTTTCTGGCCGGAGCCATTTCCCGGAGGCCCGAGCGCCCCGCCCCCTCCCTCCCTCCCCTGGACCCTCGCCTGCGTCCCCCGGTCCCCTCCCCGCGCCCGGCGCCGGCCGCTCCTGGGGGGCAGCTGGAGACCCCCGGCCCGTAGCCACCTGCCGCCGCGAGGCCAGCGCGGGGCCGCTCCGGAGTCGCCCGGAGCTGAGAGGCTGCTACAGCGGGTACGGGGGCCGGGAGGCGCGAGGCAGCTGCCGCGGGCCGCGGAGGCCCGAGGGCCGCCGGGTGGGGTGGGCCCCGGAGAGCGCTAGGACCCAGGGAGAAGTGGGGGCGGACGGAGCCCCGGGAAGGCGGGCGTGGCAGCCTGTGTACCCCGTTAGAAAAGGGCTTGGCAGTGTGGCGGGGCCGGGGACTCCGGGGGTGTGTGCAGGGCGGGCCGACCCCCGGCCGGGGTCAGAGGGAGACGCCCTCCGAGGTCGCCAGAGTAGAGGGGGGTACCTGGGACTCCGGTCGGGTGCTGGAACCCCGAGGTTAGCGGAGGTTTCTCAAGGGGAGGCCCTGGGAGCCTTAGGGTTGGAGACCAGGACCCGCGAGTGGAAATGATGGGGTCGAGGGGTGCAGAAGTCCGCAGCCGGTGTACGGAGCGGGGACAACGCGTCCAGGGGACCGAGCGCCCCTCTCCTATGTAACCCCCGCTCTGCCACCCGCCAGGCCTCAGCCACTCCTCCGGATGCTGGTGCTGCCGTCCCCCCACCCCCGGCGGCCCCGGCCCCTGGCGCTCCCCTCCGTTGAGGCCATGGAGGACCCCCCGACTCGGACGGGCCGGTCTCCAGAACCCGGACCTTCCTCCTCCGAGTCTCCCCAGACCGCGCCCTCTCCGAGGCCCAGCCACTACCTGCTCATTGACACCCAGGGCGTCCCGTACACCGTGCTGGTGGACGACGATGCGCAGAGGGAGCCCGGGGTCGACGGGACTGCGGCCCAGAAGAAGTGCTTCAGCTGCCCCGTGTGCTCGCGGGTCTTCGAGTACATGTCCTACCTTCAGCGACACAGCATCACCCACTCGGAGGTGAAGCCCTTCCAGTGCGACACCTGCGGGAAGGCGTTCAAGCGGGCCAGCCACCTGGCGAGGCACCACTCCATTCACAGGGCGGGAGGGGGGCGGCCACACGGCTGCCCGCTGTGCCCGCGCCGCTTCCGCGAGGCGGGCGAGCTGGCCCAGCACAGCCGCGTGCACTCCGGGGAGCGCCCGTTCCAGTGCCCGCACTGCCCGCGCCGGTTCATGGAGCAGAACACGCTGCAGAAACACACGCGGTGGAAGCACCCGTGAGCCGGGCCGCCGGGCCCCCAGTTCTGTGGGGGCGCTGGGGGCGGGGGAGCGCTGACATGACCCTGGACACACCGACCCACCTTGCGGAGCCCAGCCCTGCCTGAGGCGCCCACGAGCGACCTTCGGGTTCTCCGCGTTTTGGAGACAGACGGGAAGACCTCTCGTCGCCAGAATGGAGGCCCAAGCCTGGGCGACAGCAGCTGTCGTGGCTGAACCTGCCTGACTGGAGGGGTGGGGGGCAGCGCCCTGTGGGAATTCTCCTGCCTGGAAGGAGGTGGGGCCGTTTGCAATCCACACCGCCTTCCTGACGCCTGGGGCTCCTCGGCTGGCGTTGAGGGAGGGCCCTAGACCACCCTCGCAGCCCCTCAGCCAGGACCCCGGAGACCTAGTCCAGACCGTCCCCACTTGCAGCCCTGCAGGTCTGTTTGAGGGGACGGCAGCTGCTGGGCTCGCCCTTGCCAGGCTGGGGAGGGAAGCTGGCGTTCTGCACCGGAGACCTAGTGTGGCGCCGGACCACCTGCATCGCCTAGACGGAATGTTTTCAACGTTTTTGCAAACCACCATTCCAAGAAACATTTACGCGGCATCCAGTGTATAGATAGGAAAGAGTTGGAAGATAGTTGCCTTTGTCACGTGCGGGTCACTGACTTTTTTAATCTAGTAATTTTTCATTTTAAACCTCTGAGTTCATTCTACCATCGTGAACTGTCCGCCCACCAGCCTGCAGCCTGCGCTTTACAAACACCGACCTGCGGCAGGCGGACCGCTGAAGTCTGGATGAGACTGCGATTTCTGTGACCTGCAGCCATAGGCAAGGGGTGTGGCACCACGTTTAGACCCTCCTCCGCGGGACCAGAACCTCGCTTGCACCCGCGGGGCGAGAATTCCAGGAGAGGCCAATGGGGCTGAGCCAGACGTCGAATAAACCCGTTTCCTGAATGGAATTTTTCCGTGTCTGTTTTGCGCTGGGCACTGGGGGACATCGTTTCTCCTCCCAGGCCCGTTAAGGGCAAAGCAACGGGCCCGTTTGGGCCCTGACTGCGAGCCTAAGAGGGCTTGCCAACTCCCCACTTCACAGGTCAGCAAACTGAGGCTTGGGAGAAGGGGCGCTCAGGACTGATACTTCAGTCGGCATCTTCCAGCCAGCTCTTCATCGTGAACAGAAGTTGGGGGTGAGAGTGCGAGTGTCCTAGGCCGCATTTTCAAGGAGGGGTCACCTCGCCATCTAACTCCGCCATCTAGCCGCTTCCCCCCAACCCGGGAACCCTGGGGTCCGTTTGCTCTGATGACGCGGATAGCGCGGGTTGTGGGTCCGCACTGGCCCTTTCTCAGGATTTCGTTAAAGGGGATTTTCCCTGTGCTTCGGTTTCGCTGTCTGCTGCACGCCCCCTGCTCTTCCGGGCTGGCTCCGCGCCCCGCCACCCACCCGGGGTGCCCCCAGAGCAGTCCGCTCTCCAGGAACTGGGAATTTCGTGACGTTCCCTGCCTGGGCTTGGGCGAAGGCGGGGGAGCGCGGCAAGGGGCTATCGCGCAAGTGCAGCCCCGGCCTCCGCCGCCAACACGGGCCTCGCCAGGGGCCGGGGACTCCCGGAGGACGCGCGTTGGACTGGGAGAGCCCGGCGTCCCAGCCAGCTTCGCCCTAGACTCGCCGTTGCTGCCGCTCCGCCTGCTAGAGGTGGGTGCGGGCCTCCCGTCGCAGCGCCCCCCCCCCCCGCGACACTTTGCAGACGCTCCCCGGCGCCGAGCATGGGCGCCGCCGCCGCCGTCGGTCCCCGGGCCGGATTCCGCATGCGGGTGGGTGAGCGCGGGGACCCCAGCCCCTGCGAACCTGGGCACCTGCGGGCGAGGGAGGGTGGCGACCGCGTCCGCACCCCGAGCCCGGCGCATCCCCTGCTGGGCCCCCTCGCACCGCGGGACAAAGGGCGGGGGCGGCATCCTCGCGCTGACCTTCCCCCGCACTGCGCACGCGCCCAGTCCCCGCTATGGGGGAGGTGTCCTGCTCGCCCACGCGAGTGCGGGGGTGCCTACGGGTGAGGGAGGGCACCGCCAGGGCCGGCCACCCCACCCCACCCTATGCCTGGAAGTTGGGACAGTCACCCACCCTTCCTTTCTCTCGGGACTCAGCCAATCTGCCGACCCCATGGGAAGCCACTTCCCTCCCTCAGTACTCAGGCGCCCAGGACCTGAGTGTCTGGGGTCCCCCTCATCAGCTAGAGGGGTCCCGGCCTCCCCCGGGACGTCTGAGTAGTTCATCTGTGCCCTTTCATCTGTGGCTGCTGTTGTGTCCAGTGCCCCTGAGGCGCTCAGCTGCCTGGCTCCCCAGAAGCCAAGCCATGAGTGATCGGAGCAGCCGGAGGAGGACAAGTGAGGAGGCCGGGACCCTGCCCCACCCTTGGCCCCAGTGACGGGGTGCCCTGCCCTTTTCTCCCAGGGCTGCCGTGGTTGGGGGCTGGTCAAGGGGCCTGGGAGTCCCCTGGGATGACCCTGGCCTCTCCCCTCCAGTGAAGAAGGACGATGACGCCTTCCAGATCTCCATCCCTTTCGACGAGACGCCCCACCTAGACTCACAGATCTTTTACAGTCTGAGCCCCTCCAGGGGGAACTTCGAGGGTGAGCTGAGGGTGGGGGCTCCTAGGGACTCCAGTCAGCCGGGGTGCAGGGGCCTCAAGTCCGTGGGGTGCGACCAGGGCCTCCCACTGTCCCCCTAGAGCCCCCGGAGGCTGCATCCCCCACGGTGGCCCTGATGAACGGGGTCAGGGCCCAGCTGCACATGGCCCTGGAGAGGAACTCATGGCTGCAAAAGCGCATCGAGGACCTGGAGGAGGAGAGGGACTTCCTGCGGTGTCAGCTGGACAAGTTCATCTCCTCTGCCCGCATGGATGCTGGTGAGGGGCCCGCAAGTGCACTCCTGTTTTCCTCCGGGGTCCCTGCTCCTTACACTCACCTCTGGTGCCTCAGTGGAGACTGGCACCTTGACCCTCTCCTTTATCCCCTGCTGCCCCTAGAACCCGAAGCCCAGCTTCTGCTCAGCAGGACCTGTGCCCGGCATTCGAACACTCCCCGTGTCCCTCCCCAGACAGAGCTTCCCTCTACCAATTTGTTAGCTGGTCATCAGCAGACTCCAGTGGCTCTTTTCCTCCTCCTGGTGTTCAGCCCCCGTCTGGCCTCCTCCCGTCCCCACTCCTGTGTGACTCAAAACACAGAGTCCGGCAGGAGGCTGTTTTTCCACAATTACACTCTGCAAACACCCCCAGCCTGGGTTGCAGGGAGCTACTGCTGTCTCCCTTGTTGACGTGGATGTTCAAGGCCCTGCTTCCATCTCAGTCAATTCAACTCGTTTTTGCCAGACGGTGGGGCCCAGGACCTGTGGACCTCCCACAGCCTGCTTTGGAGGGCCCCGCATCATCAAAGCCTCCATCATGCCCTGGCAGGGGGAAGGCGGCTGTTGGCCTCCCGTGCCTCTGCGCGCCGCTCCCCAGACCTCTAGCCACTTTAGGAATCAGCTGTGTGTCCTCAACCCAGGCCGAGGGGAACACCCACCCCACACCTTTGCCCCCGACTCCCAGGTGAAAGTAATGCACCCAGCTTTCTCGATGGCGCCTTCTGCATCTACACCCCATCTCCTCGAGGGCCCCCTTGTAACAGGATGTCCTTCCCCAGCCTGGCAGACAGAAGGTCTCTCTCTCCCCACCTCTGCAGAGGACCACTGCAGGGTGAAGCCTGGGCCCCGGCGGGTCGAGGGGGATGGCCGGGCCGGGGCTGCAGGTGAGGCCTCAGACCCGGAGTCGGCTGCCTCCTCGCTCAGCGGGGCCTCGGAAGAAGGCAGCAACAGTGAGAGGAAGAGGCAGAAGCAGAAGGGAGGCACAGGCAGGAGGCGCTTTGGGAAGCCCAAGGCCCGCGAGAGACAAAGGGGTGAGCAGGGGTGCGAGGGGCCTGCTGGGACCTCCTTGACTTTGGGGGGAGGGGGCTGTCTCAGGTGGGGTTTGGAAACATCCCTTTAACCCAACCTCTCCTCCATTCTCCGTCCTCAAACTGTCCTCCTGTTTCCCACTCTGTTCTCTGCCTCTTCCCGTATTGGGCTCGCTTGCCTTCGGTGTCTGTGAGGGTCCCTCACGCCATCTGTCTCCCTCTTCCTCGCTGTCTGTCCCCCTCCCCCTGCAGTGAAGGACGCGGATGGTGTCCTCTGCCGCTATAAGAAGATCCTGGGCACCTTCCAGAAGCTGAAGAGCATGTCGCGGGCCTTCGAGCACCACCGTGTGGACCGCAACACGGTGGCGCTGACCACGCCCATCGCGGAGCTGCTCATCGTCGCGCCCGAGAAGCTGGCGGAGGTGGGCGAGTTCGACCCCTCCAAGGAACGCCTGCTCGAGTACTCGCGCCGCTGCTTCCTCGCGCTGGACGACGAGACGCTCAAGAAGGTGCAGGCCCTTAAGAAGAGCAAGCTGCTGCTCCCCATCACCTACCGCTTCAAGCGGTGATCCCGCCCCGCCCCCCCCC
>RJWH01009165.1:0-24672 GCA_004363575.1 Solenodon paradoxus | reverse complement strand
GTGCGTCTTATCAGCGGGCCCCAGGGGCTGCCTGGGGCTGTGATATCTAAGGGTACAGGTGCACACAGGGGTGTCGCCTAGTGGCGTGTTTATCTTTACGTTTGCACTCAGTTTAGTTTCATTTCACTCAGTTACTTTATAACATTTAACAGGGCATAAGTCACTCCATTTTCTAAGTGTAATACATTCTTAATATTATCTGTCCTAATTACTATAACACAAATAAGCACTATACACAAGAAAACAGGAAGAACACGTAATCACCATCAGAATCAAATTAGTAGACCAGATCCCCAGTTCTTTTGTGCCCGCCCCACCACTGCCCCGGCCTCAAATACGTGATCCTGTCCACAATGGTGGCGCTGCTGCTTGTCGCCCGTATTGTGCCATGGTGTATAAGCTCTGAGGCTTCGCTACATGTCAGCATGGCCAGGTGAGTTATTCTGTGTGGACATCACCACTCCATCCCGACCAGTGGTCTCCCAGTTGGTGCTTCAGTGAGAATAGGTGAGTGAGGCAATGAGAGGGAACCCACCCCTTCCCTTTACCCTGGGAAGCACATGTCACCACAGAACAGAAGACTCCAAATCAGGGGTTTCCACCGGGCATCTGCCTGAGTCCAAATGTTCACAAGAGTCAAATGCAGAGAAGCAAGAGGTTTTTCTCAGAGAAACCACAGCCCCTAACTTACATGCATATGACAAAAGGACTCCAAATGATACCGGTGGAAGCTATGCACAGTCATCACCGTCAGTCGTCTTATGCCAACTGCCTTTCCTCCATGTGCTCGGTTTTATTTTTTTTACAGGAAGGGTGCAGGCAAGAATGAAGGCGAATAAGCAGGCAGGGAGAGACAGGAGGAAGCATCTTTGTTTTATTTAGCTGTTCATCATGGCTGATCCCCCACCCTGGGCCTCAAACCTGGGTCCTTGGGACGTACGTGGACAGCGTTCGGTGGTCTTATCCACTATGCCACCAGGGCGCCTCCCTGTGCTCTTTAATTCATGGGACATGTGAGTTTTGTCTTCACAGGAGTGCGGCTTGGAACGCTAGCAGTGCAGTCAGGGCCGGAATGGAAGGCACCAGCGGCAGAGGCCTGTCTGTCTCTGTCCCTCAGGAGACTGCGCTGCAGCTTGGGCCCTCAGTATAGGCTAATCTGAGACCTCAAGGGATGGAGGGTGGTTCCTTGCTGCCTCACGTGTGCAGCATCAGTGGCTCTTTCAAGTTCATTCATTCTAGAGCAAAACCCAGAAAAGGGGCTCTGGATCACTCTGGTGATTTTCAAGAGTGATGCAAGTTCAGTGGCAGCTCTCAGAATGTGTAAGTCATGGTCAGTCTTGACTTTGATGCAAGAAGGTACTAGATCTAAGAGTTCTGAGTACAAGTGCTCACAGCCATGGCCTCCATCAACATACAGGAGGGCAGTGTCCAACCTGAGCCTCCTGCCTGGGCTGCCCTGGAGTCGCTAAGGACAGAGGGGCTCCGTGCATGCAGGACGTCTGGTGCTGAAACCCGGATGTCCCCAGCATGCAAGTTGTTTGCCTGATTGGGGGGCGGGGGGTGGCACCTGTCTCATTGGAACCACAACCTTAACAGAAATATTCCAACTAAATCTAGAATAAATGCCACAGCCTATGACTAACTGCAGGGGATTTCAGCAATCAGCTTCCCTTTTCTCACAGTGATACCCAGACTCAGAGAGGTGCAGACATTTCCCCAAGGTTGCACAGCTTGCTAGGAGCCTATCAGGAACCAGGCTCTGGAAAGCCACACTCCAAGTTTAGTGCATTTCTGATTATATTGTTTTCCCTTCCTTTTTTTAAAAAGATTTTTCATTATTTTATTTTTGCAAGTTAAAACAGACTGACGTGTGCAGGTTCCCTGTTCCTCAGGTGAGCTCACCCTGCCCTCCATCAAATCTCATGTTCTTCACCACAGTCCACTGGGCTCCACCACCATTTCTCCCTCTTTCCCTTCCTTTTTATTGCTCTCCTTTAAAATGTAAAATGAGTGCAGTTGACTTTTCTTTTGACCAAGGTGTGTGTGTGTGTGTGTGTGTGTGTGTAAATAAAATAGCACTAATGGCTAGAAAAGCCTGGGGGCCATCACCCGCTCCCTGTGAGGTTCCCATCATTTCCTTGTCTCAGTCAGTGTCAGGAGTGGCTGCACCCTTGGGGATTGTGCCGCAGGACGTGCCTCAGCGGTCACTTTACCGTCAGGGAACTGAAGAGAGTTCTTACAAGACCTGGGAATTGCACAGCACACCTGGGCCGGACCTGGGCCGGACCTGGGCCAGTGAGGTTACGGTAGAGTGTGCGTGTAGAAGGGTCTGGGGTCCTGCTGTTACTGGGGTTGAGGGTCGGGGGGGTGTCTAAGTTTGCAGGGTTTACTCTTTCTCGCTGAATTAAATCCCGAGTGGGGATTTTAAAGCTTGGGAAGAGACAGGAGGGAAAAGGAGACCAGCCAGTCCCAGATGATCAGGGTCTGTAACAAAAGGAGCCTTAGTGGGCAGCCTGGCTCTTCAGTCCCCTGGCTTGTCATGTGAGTCACCTCTCTGAAGTGGATGCCTTGGCAGCCAAGCTTCAGTGCGTACACCAGTCAGTGCTAACAGGGAAGGCATCTCTTGTGGTTCTTATGTTGGATGAATTAGGTCAGGTTTTATAAATGGCTCCAACCAGTCACCATCTCTACTACTGCATGGCAGTCCTTGAGTCTTTCCTCAAGACAATGTGCCCTTGGGCAAGGAGGTGGTGGCTGTAACTGGCTCCGTCACCTGGCTTCACCTAGGAAAAAGGCATGAAAATCTTGCTGCGTTGTACCTGCTAACATTCTTTCAAAGGGAAGATTTAAGCTCTTGCTCTAAAGAGCGAAGTTGGTGTATAAACCCGTCGGTTCTGTGCACTGTAGAGGCCTCATTTCAGCTCCATCACACACCTACACGAGAGGCACTGTGGTCCCGTCGCACACAGAAGGGAATGGAGCACAGAGATGTTAAGCAACCAACCCAAGAGGCGGTGGTGGTGGTGGCTTTTGGCCTCTACTGAGTGCTGGAGCCCGCGTTCCCAGGCATCATGCTTTTTCACAAGACAAAGTGAGCTCAGATGACGGACCAATCCGGAAGGGGCCTTGGTACGCAGGGTGGGAAAAGGGCTGTGTCCCTGGGGTAGAGGGAGCTCGATGACATATGAGTGCTTGGAGTGAGGGTGAGCAACTCCATGTACCACAGGTCCTTATTATGCGCCACCGCATGCTCTCCTACTTTACTCCATGCTGGAATGCATCCATCCAGTTTTGGAAAATTCTGTCGTGAAGTACTCTCTGTAATGGTATTCTCTTCATAAAATCCTTTGTGGGGTGCACCCTGGTGGCCCTGCGGTCTAGCAGTCCCATAGGCATCCCAGGTTCAAGACCTAGGAGTAACCAATGTGGACAACTAAATAAAAACTAATGGGGTGCTTATTCCTCCTCTTCCTGCCTGCACCTTAAAAAAAAAAAAAAAAGACAACTTTCTGATCTCCCGGGCCTGATTCAATCCTCTGAACCCCTTAGTATTGTCTTTCCCTTGGACACCTAGCCTGTCTGCCCTGTGTAGTTCAGCTTGTGTTTTTGGTATAGGACTAGCCATCTGACAGGAAACACTTTCAAACAGGTGCAACAGAATGATTAGGTGAAATTGTAAAGTCGGTAAATTGTTTTTGGCATTCCTATCTTGCCTTCATTTTCTTCTAGTACATTCTGTCGTGGTCTCTTAAACTGTGGTCTTGGATTTGCTTTGCTTCCTTCTTTCAATGAGACTTTAAGATAAAAATGTTGCCACTCCAAATTGTCCACCCTTCAGCTGAGCTTTACTGGGAGAACCTAACAGCGAATGTGCTTTGTCCTCAAGAGTAAGTTAAAACATGACTGAGTGGGAATGGATATGGATGCAGGAAACCCTCCTGGGTGCTTCATTTCAAAACACATGCAAGCTTCTGTGTATCCTACTCTTCTGTTTGGTCTGCTCCCACCTATGGAAACTGAACATTGTTTTTCAGGAAAAAATACTTTCAAAATGGAGTAGAGGTGGCTTCATGTTGCACTTTTTTGTACTTTTACATGCTGGGTTATAATTGTGAAGTTGCAGATATGTTCAGGTACTCCATCAAAACACAGTGATGACCCAAACAAAGAAGTAGTCGATTTTATTCGAAGGTTTTAGTACAGTGTTGAAAGATCTTACAATCTTATCTCCTAAAGCAACACAAGCACAGAGATATTCCTGAATCTAGTCAACATCATATCTAACAAGGGGAGGCTGTCATATGAATATAAGTTGACTAACAACATGTAAGTGGGAAGCTGAACTTTGTGTGTGTCTTAAAATCATGTTAAGCCTAAGTCTGTCCATTCTCAGACTCCGAATCTTCGATGAAATGATTACCGTTCAATCAACTGGGTTTAGTTGTGGCAGTTGGTTGGACTTGTGTGCCACGCTGTCTGTCTAATATGTATGTTCGGAACTACAGTTGCATTTCTCTAAGCCCTGAAATTCCAAGAAATACAGATAGATGCTGTGTGATTTGCACTTTTGACAAATGCTCTAAGTAGGCTCTTTGCAAATCTCAAGTCAATTCCATTCTTTCTCATCCATTTATATTTCATCGTTGACCACCAGGCCACAGTAGTTTTCTTAAAAGCCTTTCTAAGGTACTGCCCTTGTGAGTTTTGCAACAACTAAATGCTTCATTGCTTCAGTGCAGCCTCTGCTATAGTGAAGTTTGCAACCTTCAATTTTGCTGTTCAAGTTTGTTAATGACTTAAGTAAATCTGATTTTCTGCCACAGAAATCAGGGAATTCTATGTTCTTAAGATTCAGCAGAACGGAGATTGTTGTGTGTGAAGTCACACCCTCTTCTCCAGGGACAGAAGAATTCGGCTGCTTGTCCCAGCGTGCCTATAATAAAATTCACAGAGCCTCCGCTTGCCTTCAGCCGGAGACCTGGAAGGACTTCACCTAGCATGCTGTAAAGTGCCATCTTGTGGACACTTTGGGGGTCACTATTTCAACAGCATCTTAATGGAGCAGTTCACGTTACTGTACTGTTTTCATGTAACAGCTTTAGTGAATATAATCGGTTGTCTAGATGACATACTATTTCTGATTATAAACAGCAAAAGAACATCAAAGCAAAACGAACGGACTAATGCTTAAAATACATCTGTGGTGGCATTCAGAAAAATTCCTTTTTAGTTGTGTCAGCTGCCTAATGATTAGGGGAGCCTGTATGTTGGTGGAAATCCACAAGGTGAAATTGTTAGAAAAAGGCAAAGTGAAAGCTAGAGGTAAAAATCAGACACAAAAAAGTCACGGGGTAGGAGGTGCAGCCCTAAGAACTGCCCATCCCAGATGGGTAGAGGCATCGCTGTGAGCTCAGAGATGCTCTCTGAGAATGGTGTGTAAAACAGATCTCTCACAGCCCACAATTTGGGAATTTTAAAACATGGTATTTCAGTTACGCGGTAGTTGCTTTTCAGAATTGGTAAGGAAAAATACTGAATCACAATGCCTCTGATACGTGTAACGGTTACCAAAACATCAACGTGTCAGCGGCCATGTTAAGCTATGTAAAGTTTGATCCAAATTAAGCACAAGAACGGAAGTTGTTTATTTGGAACCTAGTTTTTAAAACATGACTGCAATTCTAAATGTCCTGGGGTTCTCTGAAAAGCAAAGGGTAACTATACAGGGTTTTACCCAAATATCCATCGGCATCATCGTTATCTATTTACACAGGTTTCAGTGGAAGTCACCGTTGGCAACCCCCAGTTCTATATTACCAACACAGTGGAATGACACACTTGATAGTTGTGGCTTGAAAGCACTGAGACAACAAAGGAAAAGTTCACCTCTGAGAACAAGTCAAGATGGCAAAAACACTTCTTATTAATAGTTGGACTTAAAGATCAAGTAACCCCCCCCCCCCCCCCCGCCGCCCCAAGTGGGAAATATCTGGTCTTGAGCTTTAGAAAGGGGAAGATCGGGTACTTCTGCATTATCCTAGCATTGCTGAGTCCTAAAGCTAAAAATTAGACACATCCAGGCGGATGCCAGAGCAGCCTGCTCCCTGCCTCACGTCCCAGACTCACAGCGGGACGTGGCTGAACAGGTAAGACACCGATTCACCGTTGTGAGTTCTCCGGATGGCCTCCGCCAAGATCATCGAAATGTCAATAACCTAGAGGCCAAGGAGAAAGGAGAAAAGGGGAGAGGAAAGAGGGGCTCTCAGTCCCGTTTACTCAAGAACTTCCAAGCCAACATTGAGAAAAACCCACCCCTGCCTCCTTTTGAGAGGCTCTGTCTGCATATCACAACTGCTGAAGCAACACCATGGGGCCTGGAAATGACAGCGGCAGCTATTCTGAGTCACTGTTGGCCGGACACACCCTTTCCTTGAGCTGTTTTAAAGGAATTTAGATTGTTTTAAATTTGACACTGGAAGGGTGATATGGAAGGTTATCTCTCGGTTATGGAAAACAGAGCACAGCTATGATCATCTTAACTCAGGTCAGCAAACTGCTTCTGGAAAAGGCCTGACAGCGAACACGTTTAGCTCTGCAGGCCAGACTCAGCCCCGTGGCTGTGGTGTGAAAACAGGAGATAAGCAAAGGGGCCTGGCTGTGTGGCGATAAAACTTTACTCACAAGAACAGGTGGCAGGCCAAGTTTGGCCTGTTGGCAGCTAATCAGGCATGAAAATATAAGGCAGACCCACTGTGACCATTTTCAAAGGTTTGTCCGTGTGTCCAATGACGTGCTTTGCTCTCCTATGGTTTAGAAACCACAAAGCAGATCATCTGACCCAGCCTCCTGCCCTAATGATGGGAATGGAAGCTTCTAGCAATGAAATGACTTGCCAGGGTTCACTGTACCGAGGCGACATGGGGACTCCAACTCCCTTCAACTCAGTTCAGGCCAGCTGCTGTGAAATGATCGTCACCTGTGCACTCAGCTGTTAAGTCTGCTGGCGGGGTAAGCGTACAGCCCAAAGAGCCAGGTTCGTGACCTGTGGCCCAGGGAACCAATGTGAACAACTAACTGAATGAAAGACGCTTCTTCCTCCGCTCTTAAAAAAAAAAAAATCAAAATAAGATGATCCCCAGCTCCGATGCTGGGCAAGTCAGGAGGGGCCGGGAGGAGCGAGGCATGTGTGCGTGCTCACGCATTATAAGCCATTCGAACTATTTTAAAATGTATGAAACAGTGGTATTAATTACATTCCCGATAACGTGTAACCATCACTACCTGTTTCTGAAACTTTCTCATCATCCCGAAGAGAAAGCGTCCCCATGAAAATCGAACTCCCCCCACTCTCTCAGCCCCTGCAGCCTCCATTCTACCCTCTGTCCCTGGAGCTGGCCCCTCTTGGGCTGCAGGTCAGTGGAAGAAGCGCAGCCCATCCTGTGTTTAGCTTTCACTGCGCATGGTTTTCTGGCCCGGCTGTGCGGGTGCGTCAGATGACCATCCCCTTCACAGGCAAGCACCAGTCCACTGTATGGACAGCCCGTCATCCGTCCTCCCTCGGACAGGGGTCGCCCCCACCTTCTGGCTACTGTGACTTCAGAGAGCTGCTATGAACGTTCCTGTGCATGGAACCTGCTTTCCATCCGGGGCTTTGACCTACAGCGGACCCGTGGGCTGCGTGCTACCTGGTGAGCCTTCACTGGTCTGTGTCTGACGCTGTGCCGCTGTGGTTCTGTTCACTTGCTGTGTCTAGCTCGGACGTCTGCTGGCCTTCCTGGAAGCTAATGAGGGTCACTGCCTGACAGTCTGAGAAGCTGCGACCTCTGCCGAGCTCTGCCTGGGAAGCGGTCACACAGACGGCTCGGTGCTGTCCTGGGTCTGCGGGCGGGGGGGCGGGGGTGCCCTGGATCTGTCTGCAGTGGGGACAGTACCTGAATCTTGGAGCAGTGCTTCATTTTGTCCTCTTGCGGAATCGTGTTGGTGACGACGACAGCCTCGAAGGCGGCATTATTGATTCTGGAAATAGCTGGCCCTGAGAAGATCCCGTGGGTGAGGATAGCGTAAACTTTGGTGGCTCCTGCTGAGAGGAGCCTGTGGACGGAGGAGAAAACCGTCAGTGTTCACGGATGCTCTGAGAAGTCCTCGCTGGGGACACGTGCAAGCAGAGTGCTCCAGAAGGGATGCCCTAGGCGAGTTCACTCCCGCATCAGCCTGCAGGGAGCTCTGAAGCTTTCAACTGGCCACCCACTCTGTGCACCACTGAGCTGGGGACTTTCCGCCTGGGCGCTCGGGCCCAGGTGATTCTGTCATTCAGCACCCCTGACCTCGAGCCACACCCGCTTCCCTCAGTTGTGCCCAGATGCTCAGATGTCCTCTAGGGAGCAATGCCCTGGCGTGAGCCCTGCTGCCTGAACCCCAGTGTCGCCATTCTGATGGGCAATCAATAACAGCTGTCATGGACAGAGCGGATATGCTATTTTGAGCTAAGTCTTGGGAATCTGTGGCCTGGCCATGTTCCCTTGCTCCCGCCACCAGGGCCGGCTGGCGGCCCCACTCGGACAGCCAGCCCTAGTGTTCTGGAAGCCGCAGGTTAAGAAGGCAGGAGGGGAACTGAGAGGAGGCCAGGCCCCCAGGCAGCTCGTCTGTGCTCAGTTTCAGGGGAGGCTCCCTCCCCTGCCCCTTTTGAAAATCGCTGAAGCTCCAGCTTGACCGTGAAAACCAGGCCATCAAGAATGGCATTCTTGCCCTCCCAAGAAAAAACCTCCGTGGGCCTCGAATCTCCTTGGGTCAGAAACCAGTCAGCATCGTTTGGAAAATAGCCCCCGTGTTTGAAAGTGGGTGCTCTTTCCTCTCTAAAAATGTCCCCTAGTTCCCTGCCCGCCCCACCGTCCCTCGTACTTGTCTGCAGCGTGGCAGATGGTGCCACACGTGTCGGCCATGTCATCCACGAGGATGGCCACGCGATCCTTCACGTCACCCACCAGAACCATGCGGTCCACTTCATTCGCCTTCTTTCTCTCCTTGTGAATCAAGGCAAACTCCACATTCAGCCTGTCCGCAATGGAAGTCACCCTGTGTGGAGACCACATGGACATAGGGAATGCGACCAGACCACCTCATTCTTTGAAGTTGTGCACCAGGAACGCAGCGAGCAGCACATTCACAGCAGGAAAGGAATCAGGGCTCACGTGTAAAGCCAGGCCTGGTCCAGGATCTGCCTGAGCCACACGGGGAGAGAAGTAGCGGGCGTTCGAAGGCACTGCTGTCCCCTGGCTCTCCTAGGCCCGTGACAGACCCAGAGGCCGGTGTGGGAAAAGACCGGAGTAGGGAGCCCCAGCTACTGCAGATACCCAATGGCCAATGCCAGAAGCAGGGAATAAGGGGAAAATATCCCTGCAAAAGGTCCCGTGCATTTCTAGAACATTCCTATTTCCTGAAAGTAACTTCCATGGCTATCAGAGACAGATTCCTAATGTTGAGATAATGTTTCACACGTAAATTTTTGACAGAAAAGTTATAGCAAAGATAACGATTTCTGTTTCCTCTGGAGACATGTTTACATTCTTTCCTGTGGGCCTGGGTGCACGCACCCCCAGGACAGAGACTGAATACCCCAAAGTGTTCCCAGCACTAACACTGGGTAGATAACAAATAGTAACAAATTACAAAAGTAGATAACGAATAGCTATTCTTTATAACTTTGTGAATGTTCTTGAGGGCACATCCGATGATCCCATAATCCGAAAAAAAGGAAGAACTATACAAATTAATCTGATTTCATTTTGCCAACTTTCCTGTGAACATTCTCAGCAGTGGTAGGCGTTTCCTGCTAAAATTCATTTTTTCTTAGCTGCCAAGCCAACCTCATCAAGCTTCAAAAATAATCCAAGAGTGACCTCTTGTGGTGAGATTAAGCTTTGCCTGGGCCAACTTTTTTTCTAAGGCTTCAAATTCCAATCTGTCGGCTGACACGTTTACATATACACTTTGGTGCAACCTGGCTTTTTGAGTCAAGCACAGACAGCACAGATAGTGCCAGCTACACGTATCACGTGTTACCTGCGAGGCTGACCTGGCTGCAGGGAAGCGCTTACTCCAGAATAGGAGGATGTCAGTGCTGTGTAGGGAGAGGAGGTGGCAAACAATCTGAAACGAGCGTGCGCTTCTAAAATGCCTGACTTTCCTGGCCGAAGGGGGCCGGGTGGCTGAGTGGGCCTGCCCTGAAAGAGGGCTGAACAAAACAGCATTCACTGCCAGCTGTGTGCCCTGGCTGAGCCTGCTGGTGAGCAAACAGGGGACATCGGTATTGTTAAAAGATGGTGTTTTGAATCATTAGGGGAAAGATGGATTGTTTAATAAATTAGTTTGGCGACAACTAGAAAGCTAGGGGAGGGGGAGAGCTGGGTTATTTCACGCTTTATTCCGAAACAGTTTTCGGATGGGAGAACACTGCGACATTAAGGGTTGCGTTTTTCTTTTCTAAAACAGATGAAATCATCGAAGAAAACTTTTTTTGAGAGAAGCCATGATGTCACGAAGAGAAAAATAGGACACACAGGAAAGAGTGACCACTTGCCTACAGCAGGACCCCTAACAACCCTGAGGACGAGGGCTTTAACAGTACGGGCTACAGGTCTGAACAGACCTGCACAGAAAAGCAGCACAGTGGAAAGACACCTGCCCTCACCCACAGCCACCAAGAGTCCCAGGGAGAGACCCACCTATCACCTGATTTGTAAGGCGCTAACCCGATGTGTGGGTGAGCCTGCGTCAGAAGTCACTCATGTCCGTGTTTGGCCCTGTCCATCAAGATGGCTTGTGCCCTTTGACTCCGCAATTGCACTTCTAGGACCGTCTCTGCCTCGCACGTGCATAGGAGGCGTGGAAGATGTGTCGCGCCGCAGGCTGTGATCAACGGTGTGACCCCAGTACCCACCTGTGAGCGACGGGCAGCTGCTTAAAGGCTGCCTGTGTGAGGATAATGCCGACACTGGAAAGAACAGAAGCCCCTAAGGAGAAACACGGGGTGTGTGACCCTTTCGTGTTGCTGAAAGTTCTGCTAAGAACATGCATTTTCCGACTAGATACAGAAATTGGGGTTGGGGTTGGCAAGAAAGGGCTACAGAAGTTCGCAGAGTCTACGCATGTGCCTTATCAGCTGCTGCAGTCATTTTTCTGGTTGTGAAGAGATACACCTGCACAAAGGGGCAGGCCCATCCTCGCAGGTGCGGAGATGCAAAGCCAGAGACAGAATGCAGCGGACTGGGTGCCAGGAGCTGCAGAGGGACTGCTGGTGGGAACAGCTTCTTGCCGGGGTGATGAGGTATGGGGGCTGCACAAAATCTAGGAAGAAACTAGAAGCTGCTGAGCCGGTCACTTAGCGGTGACTCGTAGGGGCACAGCTCACTCGGGGGGTCTGAAGACCAACTACATCTGGCCAGCTGGCTCACCTCCCCGTCCATCGAGCTGGCGGATTTGCTGTGTTTGGCTGCGGATTCCAGCGCAGCTTCAGCAAGTTTCCAGAGAAACGGCACGTGCTGGAGAGATTACTCCAAAACATGGCTCAGGCCACAGATGCCCCCCAGGGCGCTGGACCTGCAGGCCAGGCTGGCGGCTGCTGCGAGCCTGGCTGCCTGTGATACTGGGTTATCCTCTGCCCTGTCGCTGCAGGCTGGGGTCTTTGCAGCTTAGCTTATTAACTTTGCAACTTTCTGCTTCTGTCTTTCATGTGTCTGTGTCTCCTTCCTGTCAACGGTCACTTCCTGGCACTGTCAGAGGCCTGCCTCCAGCTGGCCCTGTTCCTCCACCTCGTCTGGGCTGGGAGTCTAAGCAGTTGCCACAGAAGCTAGTGCACCCGGGGGGCCCTCTGGGGCACGGGTGGGCAGGGAAAGCAGACGAGCGCTGGCATCTGCTTAGCAGAGTGGCCCAAAGCCCTGCTCACTGCCTTCTCAGGCACAGCTAACCAGCGCCCTCACCTTCCACAGGGCTGAGCTGAAACCCACTCTGCTTTTTCCCCTTTCAGAGGGGCTGCCAAGTTCCACGGGGTCCCTTTGAGTCCCCCAGTCTCAGCCTGTCTCCATCCCCAAGTCTCAGCTCTGCGCCCAGGCTCGTCTCCTCCATAGTCCCCATCCCTCCAGACTTGGCCCGCTGCCACTTTCTCCTGCCACCCTGGCTTTCTCACTCAGAGCACTGGGCACCAGGTGGCCCTCGGCCATGGCTTTGCAGTGCCACCTCTCGGGCGCCTGGCTGTTGCCTCATGCTGACTGTTCTGCCCCACTCACAGGCCTGGGGCAGGACGGGCCTCCCTGGTGGGGGGACGTCCGCTGTCAACCCTCCAAGTCCCCGCACAGGCACCCACAGCGGAGCTCTGGGCTCCACTGAACGGCCCTGGCCCCACTCTTGGCCCGACTGGTTCTTGGCCCTGGCCCTTTCCCATCCTGTCTGGGGTTCCACACACACGTTTAGTTTGGTCGCCCTGGCCTGTCGTTCCCAAGTGACTGTAGCAGGAAGCACAAACCCGGTCAATTGTGGTGGTCACGAAAATATTGAGCAGTGAGGCTCACTGCGCGTATAAACTGGAACAGTCCAAACTCAAGTGCACGGGTCTGTTTCGGCCAACAAGGGGAGCGGCGCGTGCGCCCACCTTTTGGCTCCACCCGCGTCGGGCGAGACGATAATGCAGTTCTTCCACTCGCTGATGTTCTCCCGAATCCACTGCAGGACGGCAGGCTCCGCGTACAGGTTGTCCACAGGAATGTCAAAGAAGCCCTGGGGGACAGACGAAGGGCAGGCTGCAGGCTGGCAGGCCCCACACAGCCTCTGCCAGTAACCCAACTGGAATTTCTGCCCTAGAGAAGCCTCTCTTCAACAGACTGAATTCTAACAATGAAATAAGAAAACAGGTAACCTGTTCCTGGAGCAGATTTCAGTGGAATCTGTTGTCTCTGGGGATACAGTCTATGAGCTCATGACCGCCTTGTTCTAAGGAAGAGGAGATTAACTTTAGGGCAATGGGGGAGAAGAGCTGACTGTTTCTTAAGCACCGCATTAGAAGCCAAATTCTTGACATTCACTGCATAGCTCCAAGTGGGCTCAGAGTCTGTGCTGTTCTGCAGATAATGGAACTAAGTTATGAAGTTTAAAACCTCATCATAACTCTGCCATTGTGATGGCTTTGTAGAAGTGGAGATGGAATCACACAGCGTCCTACCAAGAAGCCATTCCTACTCCCCTAAACTGAAGGGAGGTAAGCGGTGTTAGCAACATCAGATTTTATTTCCAGGACACCTATGACCTAGGGGTTACGTACACTGGCAGAGTCCACACACATCCCAAGGACCCGGGAGGGTCACCGGGGGCCACCAAGATGAACTAAATAGAAAGAAATGTTTCTCGCTCCTCTCTCTTCCTGCCTACTGACTTGCCTTCATTCCTGCCTGTACCTTTCCTTTAAAAGAAAATTTCCAAGTTCAGTAAAGATGCACCTCCTAGAGAGTAGCCATCTGCACACGCAAACACGAACAGTGCTACCTCCTTCGAAATGACTGAACAGATTGAAGATTTTACCAGCCCCATTAAGCCCTTGGTCACAGCCAAGTGCAAGAAAATGCCAGCACCTGGATCTGAGAGGCGTGTAGGTCCATCGTGATGATGTGATCTGCCCCAGCCACCGACAGCATATTGGCCACGAGTTTCGCAGAAATAGGAGCGCGACTCTGAGAAATAAAGACATGGATTTGATTGTAGGAAAAGGTGGACACTTGTCGATTCCTCCCTAGATTTACACGAGGGAGAGAAACTGCAGGTGATTCATCGCACACTAATAGGACAACCGCATGTCCTAACAGATAGTCGTTCCATTGAAGTCACTGCAAGTTCTACTTACAAATACCACCACGAGACCATGTGCTTGACACTGAGCAAAAAGAACAAATATCAAAGAGGCGAACATCGGTATACATAGCATCACTAATTGTATCATTCAAACTGTGACAAGTGTGTAGAATAAGAGGCAGCACGCGCATGACACATCCAGCGTAGGGGGCTGGGTCAGAGGCCAAGAGGTCCGCGTTCAGGGACTGAACTAAGTCCAGTGTGGCTGCAGGCAGGGGGCCGAGAGGGTGGGGGGGATGCAGGAAAGGGGAGCCAGGGGCACATTCCAGAAAGCCCTAAGGCCAAGGCCAGCTCTTCCAGAGGAGTCTGCAGGCTGACAGCTGAAGTAATACTGTTACCAATGCAGTAAACCAGGCAAGGAAAAGCACCTTACTGTTGACCGGCAGTTTGGTATTTTAAGGACACTGTCTCCTCCTCACTGAACTGCTCTATAGCTTTGCTTGCCACACCATCAATTGGGGACAACAGTGCAAATCAAAAAAAAATCCAAGAGACGATTCAGACCTGGGAAAAGATTCCAGCATTTACTGTAAGTAAAAGTGTTCCTTGACACCAGTCACAAAACAGAAAATAGAGATTTAGAAAAAGATGGCATTTGGTGTGCCCTGGTGGAGTAGTGGTTAGGTCAGTCGTCTCCGAAGGAGCACAAGCCACAGACCCCAGGGTTCAAGTCCCAGGTTGGGGGCGGGGGACACAACCAGTGTGAACAACTAAATAAAAATAAAAGCTGCTGCTTCTGCCTGCCTGTCCTCGCCTTCATTCCTGCCTGCACCTTTCCTTTAAAAAAATTCATTCAAAATAGTAACAAATGACCCTTTTACACACACACCCACACCCACCAATGTAAAAACCCACGGGAAGGAATTGCATTCCACTGTTAGATTATTTGTGACTTCTCTAATACTCCACTCTCTTAAAAATACAGAGATGTCACCTAATATTCTTGAGTATACATGTGTTCTTAATACATAAAGAATGCGAGGAGACACTCCACACATGTTAACAGTAGATGTTTCTAAAAAGTGAGATTGTGGGGAAATGTGTCTAAAACTGTGTCCAGTCTTCTCAAATAACTCCATACAGTAAAGCACGGTTCGTTACTGAGCCCCACTCCACGGTGCCTGCAGCCAAGGTGTGTGGCTCTAGCCCCCGGCTGGTTCTCTCTTACAACGGCCAGAGACCCTCCCTGCTCTCCTACTGGGGAACACTTGAAACCTTGCCCCCCACACCACCCCCGTCTCTACTGAGTCAATGAGGCTGACCCTCCAGGTCTTGTTCCAACCCCCCAACTTTCTGGCACTCAGAACTGCAGAGACAAAGGATCTGTCCCCCTTTCTAAAGGGACAATGCCTGGGCTGAACGTGTGGTGCCCGCTATTTTGGGACTGCCTTGTGCCACCTGCTGAAAGACGGACCTCAGAAGATCTGACATGTATGGATGGCAAAATTAACTAGATTACATGTCTCCCTCAAGGCCAAAGAAATGGCTTTGAAGGCTTTCACATTGTCCCCAGCACCTAGCTCTGTACCTTGCGTAGACCCTGGTTGGTTAATAAGTTTCCAGTGACAGCCAATCTAAGCGAGCAGGCTCACTGATGGTGAGAATCACTGAGTCCAACAACGTTCACGATAATGAAAAGAACTGGTTGAGTGACATCTTTCTAATAAAGTCTGACTCTCAAAGCTAACCAGTGTCAGGCTCTTCTTATAATCTCATAACCAGAAAAAGCACTGCTCTAGCCTCCCCCCCTCTCAACAGAATTGACCATTTCTTACTTTTGGGATACAGTCAAACTTTCTGAGTTCAGATCTTGCTTACAAAATTTGGTTTTTGTACTGTGTTTCATAATTGGGCTCAATATACAAGTGAATCTGCAGGGGAGAACTATTTACAAGCTAACTTTATAGCCTATAACAAGAAAAATGAGTACGGCATTTCAACAAAAGAAGCCAAGGCACAGTCAACAAACATAAAACTTTGACTCCCCTAATGAAAAATGGAGAGAGGTCGAAAGTTTTGTGGGCCAGCCTGGCTATGACAAAGACTCTTCAGATATTCCAGGTCTTATTCAGTGTAGCAGATGCTGCCCTGGCAAACACGCAATTTTGACAAGCTTTCAAAATGTTTAAGATTGTAAAAATTGATGCCAGGTCAACTGTTCTCAATTTCTCTGGTTAAGAAATAAAAAGAAACAATCTGATCACTGAATGAAGACCATAATGTTGAAAATGATTTTGAAAAAAAAAATCTTTAATTCCTCTGCCCACTCAGAAGTGGTTACTTGCAGCGTTACCCATGTCATACTCTTTTTACCAGGAAAAGAAACCAGCAATTACTAGTGGGAGTCAGCAAACTATAGCCCAGGGGTCAAATCCAGCCCAAATGTGTGTTTCTGCACAATCTGTGAACTAACATGGTTTTTATGTTTTTAAGTGACTGAAAAACAAAAAAACAATATTGTATGATATTTGAAAATTACAAGAAATTCCTATTTCAGTGTCCACAAATAAAGTTTTATTGGAACACAGTCAAACTTTCCATCCACCTGGTGTGTCTGGCTGACTTCTCTCTAAAATGGCAGCTTTGAGTTACGGTTACAGAGACCTGTAATCCACAAAGCCTGAAATACTTGACATCTGGCATTTTTTGGAAAAAGTACCCCAACTCATACAGTATATGCTAATAGTAAATACTGTCCTTACTTTACAAATGAGCACACTAGATACCTAGAGTTTAAGTTACATAAATTACAAAGGACACAACGAGTAGGTGGTACTGAAAAGCACACCTGAGTCTACCTGATTCCAACATGGCAACCTGACTTTAGACGCCTGCACCGTGCCGCTGAAGATTACTATTCTGTCACTGTCATTTTTCCATGTTAATATTATATCACGCGGGTGCATGATTATATAACCACTCTCTGTCAGAACTCATTTTCACTTTAAATCAAACCCAAAGTACCATTTTACAGATGTGCAGGTCTGCTTGAAAAGGGGCAGCGAAGTTAAACATGAAACAAGTGTCCACTGTGCTTAAAAGGCTCTAGCCTTATTGGGCTTCTTTGCAGGGAATTCAAATGCAAGGAATTTCATGGTGTCTTAGACGTCACAAGCAATACCAAAGGACAGGAATAGCAAAATATCTGGGGGTGCTGCCCAGGGCACCTCCTCTAACCGAGGAGGAGAATTTTCTTTCTGAGCCCAGAGAGCAGGTGTGGCCCATGATGTCCTGTCACCTCTAGCCACCCCTCTGGGTCTCCCCACCGTGACTTGCCCCTGCTGGGAAGTGGCGGAAGCTCCCAGGCTCAGGCCGACTTACCCTCACTTCAACAGTTTCCTGATTCAAAACCAATCCATTTGATCCAGGGAAAGAAATGAGGAGTGAGAAAAATTATTAGCCACAATCTGAAACCTACAAATGACAGACAAAATTAAGAATTTCCTTTCGACCAGCGTGGTGAAAGAATGAAACTGCCCCTTCTCCTCCTGTGATAATGCGCGTCATACTGACTACACAGGCGTGTTAAATGATAGTGCCAGGAAAACCTCCATGTTCTGGCCACCTCGAAGGTCAATGTCAAGACTGCAGACCTATAGAAAAGATGTCCAGCTGTCAGAATTGCCTGGGACTGTCATTGTAGACACTTGCTTCCTGGCGTGATTATTCAGAGCCTCCTTTCAAGCTCTCAAGTGTCCTGCTTTAGAGGATAAATAACACGACGTCACTATGTCAAAGCATGAACAGTCCCTAAAACGGCCATTTAGTAACACACCAATGACTTCTGTCAAGACCCCCTAGAGTCTGATGTATGTTGACCCCAAGGAAATCAGATCCTAATCCCTGGAACCTGTATATATGCATGTGAGATTAAATTAAGGCTGAGCTAGGAAGATGACCTGGAGCACCTGAGATACTCTCACACGTAGCCTCAGCAAGGGAGATTTGACCAGCACAGGGAAGGCCCTATGACGGGGGCGCAGGGAGTAGAGTGATATGGCCTGAAAGCAAACACCAGAGCAGCCCCCAGTCGACCCTCCCCTAGAGCCTCTGGAGGGAGCATGGCCTTGTCCCACCTTGATTTCCTACTTCTGGCCTGTGGAACGGTGAGCCACTACATCCCTCTCGTTTTAAGCTACCCAGTGTGTGGTTAATTTGTTACAGCAGCCTAGCAAACGGATCCCCTTTAAAGGGTCCCTCAACCTCTGCCTTCCCTGATTTTTCTCAAAGGCCAAGACCCTATCTAGTATCTAGTGTGCTCAGTCTCTTCTAGAAACTCACAGAGCCTCCTATGATGCTAGTTTTGTAGAAAGAATAATTCAACAATCCTCTCTTCTTTCTGAGAGGTTTCAAAGAGATAATGGCATCTTTAAAGTAAACTTTTTATTTTGAGATCACTGTAGATTCATACGCAGTTGTAATAATGCGGAGAGCCAGCGGGCCCTCTATCCAGTTTCCCCGCCATGGAGAACTTGCAAAACTGAAGTACAATAGCACAGCCAGGATAGTGGCGTTGATCAAATATAGTGATCTGGTTCCAGTTTCCTCAGAGTTTGGTACTCACGGTGCGTGTGCGCATGCGTATTTAGTTCTGATTCCCACCATAAGATACACAACAATTCCATCGCAAGGACTCCAGTGGTATTTTAATATCTACAAGAATATGCCTGATCCGTTTATCTATAAATATGAACATGACGGTGGATACAAAGACAAACCTTTGAAAAAGCCAAGGCGAGAAAGCAAATTTATTTCATCACTGAAACAGAAAGCAAACATTTCCTAAATATTCTGAGGGAAAATCATGGAGACATTAACACAGAGCAAGTGTCCACAGGAGAACACACCTCACATACCTTGTCCTTTTTATCCTGGCGCGCGTATGGGAAACACGGGATCACCGCGGTCACCCTGGACGATGACGCGATCTTGCAGGCGTTGATCATGATGAGGAGTTCCATCAGGTTGTCATTGATTTCTCCACAGCCACTCTGGATGATGTAAACATCTTCCCCTCTCACGCTCTCGCCAATCTCAACGCTGGGGGGCAAAAGCCTTCCATTAATACTCAAGTAGATGTGTGTCTTGAGCTCCCCAGGACCACCGCCTATGACTCACCGAGATTCAGCATGCAGCTGCGATCACGGTTACAGTGTCTTACAGTGAAAGGGTAAGAGCGGAATCAGCAAGGGGAAAAGGAGCATGGGGGAAATTCCAGGGGAAACCAGGTGTGAGACCCCCAAAGCCCTCCTCCACTGAAGCCACAGATGTGCTTAATTCCCCCAGCAAGGAACTGCGACATGGGTAATGTGTGACCCACCGGGCAGCGCATTAGAGATTCAGCGCCCGGGGTTTTATTGGGAAGCTGATCAAGTAGGCACCCTCTGCCTGGCACAAACCCCAGTTCCAGACTCAGCAGGGGTTCAGCCTTAAACACACTATAAATGTTAGCGCAGTGAACTACTCGCATCAGGCAGGAACCCTTGTGAAAGCTCAGTTCTCAGGGTCCAGCAAGATCAGCCTTGCAAACAGGCCTTTTTCATATATGAGGGGACATGATTTGCTCTTTAGAAATTCATTCGGGGCTCGTATGCAAGCTCTTTTCTGCAAAATACATCGTCTTAATTTTTTACTGAAACATTCAAATAGTCTAACTCTTATTAGATAATTGTTTTTAGATATTGATCCTCAAGCCTCTAGCTAATGTTTATTTTGCCTCATCCTTATTTTTCATTTTCCGCATCATGTGTTGACTTCTCACTTGAGAAGATAAGGAATGAACTCTATTTCCTTCTGGTCCCATCACACACATCGCGTGCAGCCTTCCCATCTGGTTCTGCCATCGCCACAACATAGATCAATATTCCAACCCAATGGGAGCACCGCATTTTGCATTTTACTCTGCAAATGCTCTTCAGGGCGGAACTGTATGGTAACCTTCAGCCAAAGTTTCTATTTCCACCTTACACAAATTTTTTTGTTTGTTTTCCCTGGAGGAAAGTATCTTATCTTTTCATCTACTAAGTGCTGAAGAGGAATTCCAGTCTAAACACTGGGATAATCGTCTAATCTCAGGATGTCAAAGTACAGGTCTTCACTTTATCTTCCTGCCAGCCGTGTCCCTAACCATGCTGCTGGCCTGCAGTCTTTCAACCCGTGCACAGCTGCCCCCCCGCGCCCCCGCCCCCCGGGGATTCCCTTCACCCCTCTCCTGTGCTCCAATTCCCACTTTCTGTACCGTCTTTTGGGGTGTGCTTCCTTGTTTTGCTGGTGAGTGCCCTTCAGTAGCTTCTTGAGAAAGAGTACAAAGGAGCTAAAGTCTTCCAAAACTGCATGTTGGAAAATTTCTGTGTTTTAAGTACAGAATTCTAGATGTTCAACATGGTGAGCCAGTCCAATGCCAGTCTGCGCCTTCCATGCGAAGACAGGCAAAACAGTGCCTTGTGCTCAGGCAGGTTATCGCAGGGCACTAGGAAGGAAGGAAACATCAGCCCTGCTGCTGCACGCGCGGGCCAAAGAAGCCCATACTCACGGAAGACTTTAAGCATTTCTTAAACATGTGATGTGTGTCATTTTTCATTATATTCCCACCTTCTTTGTCACTGAGAAAACGTTGGGTGCTGTGCTCCTTAACTCCATTTTCCCAGAGCTCTGTGGTTTTTCACTGTATGATTTTGCATGGCCTGCTGAGTTTGAGCAACACAGGACTTAATTGTGTTGTAGAAGACTAAACCAAAAAAGAAACACACTGGCATGCCCTGGTGGCTTAGTGGGTAAGTCCATGGCCTTCAACTGGTGTAATCCACATACATCCCAAGGACTCGAGTTAGCGACCCTGGGCCAACGGAACAACCAAGATGAAATGAATAAAAATAAAATAAATGCTTCCTCCTTCTCCCTCTTCCTGCCTTCCTACCTGCTTGCCTTCATGCCCACCTGTACCTTGCCTTTGAAAGAAAGAGACATGCTGAATCTCATTTTAAAATTACAAGGCGCATAGTTAACTTTCTCTCTCCTCTGATTATCGTCAAGTCAATTATACTCAATAAAAATTTCTTATTAAAAGAGCCGGTCTGCTCTAGTGGAGCAGTGGCTGGGTCAATTGCCTCTCAAGGAACACAGGCTACATACCCCTGGGCTTGAGTCCCAGGTCTGGGGGGAAACAACCAGTGTGAACAACTACATAAAAAAGAAAGTAACATGCTTTTCCCTCTTCCCTCTCCCTGCCTGCCTGCCTACTTGCCTTCGTTCCTGCCTGCATCTTTCCTTTAAAAAAAAAAAGAGCCAATTATTTCTAAAGGAAACTTAGAAGCAGAATCTTGTACAGGTGCTGCCATGGATGGAGGCAGCATGCCACCAACCTCCAGAGAGGGACAGTGTGTGCTCACTCTTATTTCAAGTTCTAAGGACTTCACATCAACTGGCGGATAAAGTCAAATTGGAAATCATAGCATTCTCTCTCTCAGCAGTCGAGGAGCTGAGAATGATGTGGTAGGTAGAATTATGGGCCCCTCAAATATGTCTAGGTTCTCATGCCCAGACTCTCTGAGTATATTAGCTTCTATTTGGTAAAGGGGAACGCGTTGACAGATGAAATTAAGGTTACTAATCAGCTGACCTTAATCTTAAAATAGGGATTATTCCATTTGCTCCAATGAACTCACAAGTTTCCTTAAAAAGAGAAGAGGGAGACCATAGGTCAGAGAAAGAGATGTGAAGACTGAAGCAGGGGCCAGCCTCTAAAAGCTGGGGAAGGCAAGGGAATGGATTCTTCGCCAGAGCCAGAGAAGAACACGGCAAATGATGAGGAACTAGTTCGAACCTACAGAATGGTAAGCAGCAGCAGCAAAGGAAACAACACGGAGCCACGAAGCCTACTGTATTTGCTGTCTGGCCCTTTACAGATAAAGGTGGCCGGCTCCTGGTGTTATAACTGTTTATCCCAAATGATCAATTTCTTCGGCCTATTTTTTTTCTCAGGAACTTCAATCCCCATATGACTAACAGCTAAGGCAGGACAGCAAATGCCATTACGCTGGACATTTTATTTCCCAAACCATTCCTGCTGCGACTCATAAAGATGATAGTGACTGATCTTAAAGTCTCTTAAAAACTGGGGCTAGAGGGCAGCATCCATTTGCTGTTCAAACAAGCCGCAGGCCTTAACAGACAAGTAGCTATTACACCCAGTCTTCTGGAACGTTTGCACTTGGAAGCCTGCTTCCATGCTACAAGGGAGCTCAAGCAGCCCTTAGGAAAAGTAGTGAGGCTCCGAAGCAAGCTCCCAGGCAAAAGCTAGTACCAACTTACCATCCATGTGGGTGAGCCCTCTTTGAAGTGGGCATGAGAACCTAGACATATTTGAGGGGACCGTAATTCTGCCTCCACATCATTAAGTTCTGAAGTGATCTGCTACCCAACAATAGCGGACCAGAACTTTGGGTCTTGGAATATAGTTAATGACTCTGTGAGCAGGCTACCGGATCAGATAAAATGTTACAACACTTCAGACACCATGATCACTGCTGTCCTAGGACGTCATCATGCGATTTCAGTGGTCTGGAGTGAGGTTAGGGCAGACATCTCCCTGCAAGTCTGAAATGATTTAGAGATGAAAGGTCTGAGGCTCTGTGTCCAATGAGGTATTTTTAAAATGGGGGATGGAAGAAGTGAGCACCACCAGACACAGCAAAGCAGATTTCTGGTCCTGGCTCAGCAGGAGTTTCAGGAAGGGGCCCTCATGTGAACTGAATCCATTTTCTCTTTCTTCTCTTTGGGATCACACAGTAAAAACTGGATCACTAGTACAGACAGAACTGTAAAACTCAACCTCGGGACCTAGACAGTTCATGGGAAAGAAAAAAGCCAGAAAGTTAACCTTTAGTTTAGTCTAGATATTAAAAACATAAGATGTGCATATATATATATATTCATATTCTCAGGCCTCATGCTCAGTGGGTTTGAGACCTCATGACTTCTAATTACCAAGGGGTGGTTATAAAATACAACTAAAGAAAACTGAGTGTGCTTCTCATTTAAAGTAAACATATAAACAACCAGAAGTCAATGTCGAAGTGAGTTTCACCCAACAGTACTTTGAGTACTTTGAGCAGAAACCCAGCACCAACTCTGCAGTGGACTTCTGATCAAGATGATGATTGTCCTTACCTGTGATGGAAGGCAACACATTTGCTTTAAAAATCACTCCCACCAGGTATTTCTCCTAGACTTGTAAGATTACCAACCCCTGAACAAAAACTATTATCTCTCTGTGCTGTGTCTCAGAGCTGCAGAAACTTGCAACATTCAAATCTAGCTCTAGATTCGCAGCCCCGATCATGCTGCAGAACTCATATCAAACGCTGCAGGGAGAAAGTCTTTGGTTGGACAACACCACTAGTTTGTAGTCATTCACAAAGGCTTCTTGGACCATTACCATCAGGGCATGTGGTTTCCCATCAGCAAGAAGGGATTCACTTATCCTAAAAACTTGACACAATATATGGATTCAGGAAAACTCTTTGGTATCTAAGCGATTTTTCCTAGCCCGAGGTCATTAAGACTTTCTCCCACGTTTTCCTCTAGAAGTTTTTAGTTCTAGGTTTGACATTCAGGTCTACCATACCTTGAAGGTGAATTTTTGAGGTGTGGGTGGAGAGTAGTTTTTTTTTTTTGGCACCAATGCGAAACATTTAAGGGAGGGGGGAAAAATGAGTGCAACTTGGAATGAGTCAAAAAGCTTTGTGGACTCAGGCAGGTGGAAAAAAGCGTCCTTAGTACCGCTTCTGAAGGGACCACCGTTTGACCTCATTGAGCAAAGACGACAACTTCTGGTGGACTTGAGACACGGGCGGGCGGCAGGCAGCACCTTAAGTCATAGCCTTGCTGCGGACACAGCGTTCTCAAAGCTACCAAGAAGTTGAAAGTCCAGCATCTTCGCGGCAGACAAATGAGAGGAAACACAGGGAACCCAACACGTGCGCCCCGGAGTTCTCATGCTCTCGAAACCCTGGGCACAGCCACACAGTCTGGTGAACCCCGAGGTCTGCAACCGCTCTGGGTGCTCAAGAGTCACCTGGAAGCTTTTAAAACGCGGATTCCCGGCCCCTGGGATCAGAACCTCAGAGCAGGGAAACGGCGTTTTAAACGGCTCCGGGTAGATCCCGGGCGCCAGCGGGCTGGGGACGTGGGCGGAACCTTCCCCAGCACATCCCGGGTTTGGGTTCTGCCCGCAGGGACGCAAAAGAGCCGGGCGAGCACACCCAGGGGCGTCCCTCCGTCCCTCCGCGTGCCCGGCAGCGAAGCGGTTCCCGCCGGCTGCGCCCACCTCTCCCCGCCGCGCCGCGATCACCCCAATGTCGCCCTTCCGGACTCGGGGCGCCCTCTTCGGCTTTTCCCGGGCGTCGTGGCGGTGGCGGGGAGGCTGCGTCGTGGCCGTCCCGCCCCGGAAGGGAGACCGGGTGACGGCGGAGGTGGCTGGGGCAGCGCCGGCCCCCGATCGGCCCCGCAGCCGCTCGCCCAGCGCCCTCCCCGGCCCGGCCGCCGGGCGGCCCCCACCTGGTCTCCTGGTTGCTGAACTTCTTGGTGACCACCTTGCCCAGCTCCAGGCCCAGCCGGTCAGCCACGCGCTGGGACAGGTCCTGGTGCGAGCTGCCGCTGAAGAGCACGATGTTGGGCATGGTGTCACGCGCGGTTCCGAGGGGCGCTCGGCGGACTCGGCGGACGGCTGCGGCGGGAGCGGGAAAGTGCGGATGCAGGACCGCGGAGGAGCGGAGCCCA